>JACXSJ010001395.1:9405-95103 GCA_014851325.1 Pentalonia nigronervosa
ACACACACACACACACACACACACACACACACACACACACACACACACACACACACACACACACGCGTATTATATAGAAAAAAGTCGCAGCCCATGCAGAGTGCGCCCCGAGGGTGACGACGGCGGCGGCAGCAGCAAGTGATGATGCGACCGGAAGCGGTGGTGGTCGGCCGCGTTTGTGGGCTGTTTATATGACGACGACGATTTCCCGCGATTATTGTTTAGAAATCAGGAAACCTCCCCTCCTCCGCCCCTCCCGCCACCACCCAGGCGTTTATCACGACCCGGAGAAGATGGACTGTCTGATGACAACAACAATGGATATACGCATAGTATAATGTATAAAATATATATTATTATTATATTATATAGGCGCACACGATGAGCCGCGACCGCGTGGGCGCAGCCGTCGTCGCCACCGCTGTGTCCTGTGCGCGGCGCACTCCTTTTATTAAAAAAAAAATTATTATTTCTGTACGCACATTATTATTATTATTATTATTATTATTATTATGACGCATGTGTGTAATATATTTTACGTCCTTATAACCTTTTCGTTTACTATTATCATCATTACACACACACACACGACGCTGCAATGTCCATGATAAATTATATTTAACCTCACCGGGAGAGATATCATTTATGCGTACCTACTATAATATATAGTAATATTATTATTATTATTATTACCTATTATATAAGGTACGAAGACGACGACGGTCGCGCGCCCAACCCGGCACGAAACCGATCCACTGTCCGTTGATTATTGTAATATTCTGACATTTATTCAAATCAGAGTCTGCCTATGTGCGCGCGTGTGTCGACGACGTGCATAGTTGTGTTTGTTATTAATATCGTTAGTTTGTCGGCCGACACCGGAAAACCACTCCACGACGACATCGCGGCGGTATAGACGGAGATATTAGTCTCCGTCAACGACGAGTCCTCCGCGGTGTCACAATAGCGACGACGACGACGACAATTATTATTATACGCGCCACGTGGCCATAGGATTTCGTACTTGAGCTACTGCCGTTATATCACTAAATATATATACGCGAACACGATTCCTACAACTAATATAATATTACGCAACACTAACGATATTTAATTTATTTTTTCACAGTGCTTTTACCACGAATTGAGAGTCCCGAGGTTTAATTAAATGTATAAAATATGAGCTTGGGGTCACCATTACTGCGCAGGCGATGGTCGTCTCGCGTGGACGTATATATTATATAGGACCTACAATAAGTAGGTACACGCTAAGTATATAATACTATTATTTCTAACCCAATGACGATCGTCAACAATTTCACACCACATAAAAATAAGTATTTCGTGTTTTCATATAATAATATGCAAAATAAGCAGAAGTAGATAATATGAACGGCAGTCTCAGAAATAAAATCTTAAGGGAGAGCAGACATTGATTGATTTATCAGCTATAGGTATCGTCTAGTTTAATTTTCATGTTTGACTTTAATATACTTGCCCTTCGGGTTTATATTTATTTTCAAAATTAATTGCGAGTGCAAAAAATATTATCCATTTATACAAAGACTAATAAAGAGTTATGGTTTTACTAATTTTTTATTTATGATAAATTGTTATATTTCGCTGAGACACAAAGCACACCACCAGAAAGAAATAAACTGAGATAAAAATATGTAATTAATTAAAAAAAAATGTAAATTTACAAATCTGTAAATATTGTTTGTTTATAATCAACTGTAGGCTAATGACTTAGCAGCTAAAGCCTTTATCCTAAATAAAAACAAACAAACTATGTATAGGGACTAGAAATGTGGATCCAACTTGGAAGCAGTGATTTTTTTGACCGCGAGCGCGCGACGACTATAAAGCCAATTAGATAATACATTAAGGGGATTTGACCAGACTGTGTTTTCTACCAACATAGACCTAAATTTTGCCAACTGTACTTACAGTCTTAGTAATTAAAAAAAAATTCCAAAAATATGTTTGAATTCGTCATGAAGTTAATTTGAAAACGACTTTTCACTTTTTAGAAATTAATCACTTAAATACCCATCAAAGTTTGAATTTTGAATTATAAGAACTTTAAAATATTAGTAATATTGAACTAAAAAATTAATTTAAAAATGTAAGAAAATCGTTTTCAAGTAAATTTTATGGCAAATTCAAATATGTTTTCAGCATTTGTGTTTGATTACTAGGGTAGTCTGTATAATTGACAAAAGATTGATACTTTTAGACAGAAAACAAATAGTAAATATAATCTTCGTCAAGTGCGCGACGGTGCTTTTTTGACTAGTGCTTGCGCGTGTGAATGTGTTCGTTTCCTTTAGGTAATTGTCTCACACTAATGATCGATTACTACAAACACAAATGCACGCCATGCTGCACACACGCACTATGAAGATTGCCTATATTCAACTCCTTATATTCATATCCTTAAGACGATTTGAATATTTTTCAATTACGATGGCATAATATGCATAAGTATATTATACTTATTTCGTTGATCAAAATCAATACTTGTAATACTTTGATATTTCATTTCAGAAAATTCGCATCCAATATTACGCACGTTTGAAAAACTACAACAAACTTATTCCATAAATGTAGTCCTACAGCAGCATCGCATGCTATTTGTTCTCATTTTCTACGTATAAATTTATAGGTATTTATACATTATATGTACCTAAAGGACCGCTGTGTACGTTATAGTAGTATACTATGACGTATTAAACACTTCGATTTCATTTGATAAACATAAATTTAAATTTCAAATTCAAAATAGGAATTTTTAATGAATGCATATAATAATATATACGTATGCGTAAAACCTATAAATCCTTAACGTTCTTGAAAATATGCTAATGAATATTATTGCGGTTAGCTTAGAAAAAATGTCGCATCATGTAAATGTATAAAATATACGAATATATATATATATATATATATATATATATATATATATATATATATATATGATTTAGTGTATACATTATACGTGTACCATTACATAAAATAAACGCATACACGCATACCTTTATCAATGGTATTATATTATACAATTGTTGTGCAGCTATTTTTTATATTATAGAAATATAATATGAAAATGTGAGCATTATTTCAATTCAAATAACAATTTCAACAATGACTGAAATACATTTAATTAAAATACCATATATTATTCTAAATCACTAGTAACTACTATGCTTATACTACAATATAAAACACGGCCAGATTAAAGTTGGTATATTTCATTACTACCGGATTTTGTGTACGCGCATCGATTAATTTTTAGTTTTCAAAATTATTTATATAAAAATAATACAACTATGAACAGTAATCGTTCAGAAATCACGCTGTACTTGTATTATATTCTGTGCATATTGTATAATATAATATATTTTAATATTGGTAATGCGATTACAATTATCGTGACCACAATTTATTATTTTTAATTTAACACTTGTTTAATTAATTTGTGTTTAATAATAACTCGTTACCACCGCGTAATGATAATTGCGTATATTATATTCTAAATTATAATTTATTAAAATAAACCGTGCGAAAAATACAATTATTTTAAACATAATTTCACGTGTATGCATATTAATTTAATAATAATTAGTTGGCATATAAAATGCGGGCACCTATAATACGGTTCTGTTGTTCGATGTCACAATATAATATCAAACCGGGATCGATAAAAGCATAAAACCCGCAATGGACGTCCTTAGGCGAAATGTACTTTCGTTAAATATAAAATAAAAATTTAATAAAAGACACGTATGAAACAATAACATTAGTGAACGCATACAAAAATATGACCTATCAGTCATCTCCGTGTAACGCGTTATTGTCGTGTACACAATAATAATAATAGCTCTCCACACCAGCTGATATATACTAGACTTATAAAGATATGTTGATAATATTTCAGCATAAGACCTACGCCACACAGCAGTATACCTACCTACTTCGCCTGCAATGGAAATCAAAATATAGAAGTGATTTATCTAGACGAATTATTTTGAATAAATATAATGGAGATTTGATAAAACTTATTTCAGCGCGGATCCGTTTAATACTAACAAAAATCATTATATATACCTAGTTACCTATTATACATAGTTCGACTCGTGTAAAACAGTTTCCACCGAATCGGATTGGCGGAAATATGTTTTAATGACCGAATTCCCATAGTGCTTTATTCGATTAGAAATTGTAGGCGGACGACATCATATAACAGAATTCATCATTTCCAATCGATAAAAATATATAATATATTTTTTTCTGTCATAAAAAAGTTTTTATTTACGTTTTAATATTGAAAAACGTATTATGAGTGTGAAATATTAAACAAGATATCGATTGCAGATCAATTACACATATCGTGCGATGACGTCAAGTACAGAGTTATAAAAAAATCCGGATATTGTGGTTTATGTAATTTTGCAACACAATATACAATCTGTGCTAAAATTAAATAACAAATGAGCATGCGCGGTACAGAGGACAGGAACTGGAATCATATGAAAATACTGTAATTGAAACCCTTTTTAAATATTTTAGAAACAGGGACCAATATTGAGTATCAAAAGCATTTTTCCACGTCAAATTTAGCTTGTTATTATTATTTTTTTCGACTACATACAGTATATAGAAACTACAAAAACTATTAAAACTACTGTATATAGTTAAAATCAGTATTAATACTGCAACAAAACATTTTTAAATTTTAATTGGTGAGGCTATAATTTTTAATTTTGAAGAATAAATTTTCATTTTCTATAAGAACCGAATCGTACAAACTATAAAGGAATGGAAGTCACCGAATGCATTATAAGTTTAGGAAGGTATAAGATTTGCGTAGGTCATTTTTATCGATCTCTACAACAGCAACAGTATAAACATAATACATATATAATACTATTGATATACCTACTCTGAAAGTCAAGTTTTCTATAATCTAATAAAATATTATGGCAGTATAGATAATAGTAATCGTATGATGGTCGGTGAGTGGTGGTGAGTACAGAGAGGGAGAGAAACTAGTCGACCACGCGTTTAAGACTTTCTAGCCGGGTAAATAAAAAAAAGCACGAGTTGACATCGGCACCGTAACAATATATATATATATTATAATATACTCACGCGGTTCGTCCGGCCTTTGTCTGCGACTTAACGATAACGCAATATTTACAAGTATCATGCGACAAATGCTGCCGCCGCGCCGCCTACTAGCGAATCGAATGTGTGTCAAGAGATGATGAATGATGATGCGAAAAGTGTGCGACTACTGCTGCGACTTGCGAGTGTGTTATCACCGGCTCGGATTTCAAAAGGAGATGACACATCCATCGGATGACGAAGTGGAGACAATGAATATACTTGTATATATATTATATAATGTGTAAAGCATCTCCCCCGCGGACCGGCGTGAGATGTAGGCGATGTCCCGGTTTACAAAATGCCTTTAATCATCTAGTGTGTATGTGTGTGTGTGTGTGTGTTATGTTGTATATAGTCAAGGCGTATTTATATAATAAACAGATCTTCCAAAGCCCACGCGATGCCATTTACTCAATGGACGACCGTACAAGTGCAACGTTTCTAAAACGAAAATAAAACCGTGTTGAGTGCAATTTATTCTTTACCCGAAATTCCTAGAAAAGAGTCGAAGGGATATCACCACTGCCGCCACCATATACGTGCACGTGTTAGCAAAAAAATATAAACTACCAAGGTTACGATTTTATTTATTATTTTTTATAAATATTTATTTTTTTTCTATCATCGGGTCAGTATATTTATTTATTGGAATTTATTTTTCGTTTCATTGTTTTGATGTTATCAAAACCGAAAAAAGTGCTAATATAATTGTTAACAATCTGGAATTTTACCATTTTTTCTAAGAATGGTCGGTGTAGAAAATGTTTATACTTATTATATTGCATTCAATATATAGGTATTATAGGTACCGTCGTTTCACAATACTTACATATAGTCACATGATATAAACGTATATTATCGTATGATGCGGACCACGCACTAATGCTTTACTATAATAGGTATATTGTAATATTTAACTGTGCGTCGAGTTTAAACATACCAAGAGTAAACTGTTTTTACAGTCATGCACAAAAGCATTTAACATAATATTTCTATAATTTTCAAATTTTTTGTAGGTATAACATAAATGTTTATATATTTTTATTGCGTGATTTAGGTTTGACCCAACTTAAATTGTCATGCACCATAATATGCAATTTTTATTTTTTATCAATACTTTACAAATAATAATAATAATATAATTATTAATGAGTTTTTAAAACAAAAAAAAAACACATAGCATGACCAAAACTTGTATTAAATGTTCAAGTCTTAACTTCAAAAATTATACCATACATATAAAATAATAATATTAACATTTAATAAAAATTTCAAGCACCTACGGTTATTCGTTTATGAATTACAATATGGAATAAGAATAAAATAAATTTTGTTAAACACTGGTTTTGTTTAAAAATTCCCGTTTTCTCTGAATTTTTTTCCCAATTATTAAAAAAAAAATTAAATGTTTTTTTTGTACATTTTAACCTACCAAAGTGCCAATTAAATTAACTATCTTACCATTAAAGATACTGAAGTTGAAAATCAAAGCATTTTTTCTACAAAGTGCTTTCAGGCACAAAAACACACACACACACACATCATTGTAAAATTAATATACATTCTTCGATCCGTTCAAAATTTAAAAAATAAAATTGATTGGAATTTATTAGCAATAATACACGCACTGTTTTAATTATATCACAATATATATCAGGAATGACGAATCTTTCTGTACCTGCGTATCGAATAAAAATATTGGTTCTATTTTATTTTATTTGTGTGTCGACTACTATGATGATCCTTTTTTAAAAAAATCCTACATTCATGGATTGAATGATACAAAACAAGTCAAACATTACATTATTAAAAAAATTAAATATATCAGAATATTAGACACTAAAAGTATAAATAGCACATAACTACATAAGTATATTAAGTAAATTCTGAATTTATAAAAAAATAATTTTTTTTGAACAGTATTACGTGTGTCACTTAAAGATCGTACGCGTGTCATAGGTTCTCCATCTCTGATATATGCATACACAACAGCCGTCGCTTTCACGTGCGTACCCAGTCCTTGTCCTTTCGACATAAGTAATAATAGGATTATAATAACAGATTTATCACGTAAAACGCGGTAATCGTTTTCGCTGTATAAAACCGTTAGAAAAGCCACGCTCCCTGTTCATAAAAAACTGTTTTCAACATAATAATAATATAAAAGGCGAATTTTACCGTGTCGGTCTACTATAATATATGGTTGCACGGCCGTAAGTATAGTACCTAATAATATATGCTGACCCGCAGTCTATCCCTGCTGTTTTGTATTACCCGGAAATGGCAAATTGAGTTTTAGTTATACAGAAAAATTTATAGATATAAAAAATATATTATATTTGAGAGAGTAATATGTCAGAATCCTTGTCGTGATCGATATTAAAAACCTCTATACGCGATCTGCAAGACGGATGATACATATTATTGTTCTCGAATCTCGCAATAATTCACGTCATTCGCACTAAACACAATCCAATACCAAAAAACTCACGTTTTATACATAACAATACTATTTTGATAAACTGCATATCTATAAAGTATAAAACGGCCGACCAGTTATTTATACAATTTACGCTGTAATTTGTAGGTAGATGAAGAAAAGATATAAATTTGACCGAACCGCCCGAGATGTGCATTCACAACTAGTGAAGACCATTGCGCGGAGTATACTGTGCAACAGCAGTGGAATAATACCTAATGAGAATATAATACATTTTTACACGTGTCTAAATGCAGTTTTCGCGTAGTGATTTGTGAGAAAAAAACACCGTTCACCGGTGCAGTAGAATATATTTCGGTGTGACAGCCCGTCTTGATAGAGTGTCACCGAAACAATAGTTTTGAAATCGTAGTAAAAAAAACTAATCGAGTTGCCCCTCGAGAAAAAAAAGCTCATCCCACGCGGATGAAACCGTAAAACGAGGACGGTGACCCGAAGAGTTCGCGCGATACAATGCGAACGAATTAATTAAAAACATACAGAGATACAAGCGAAGATATTAGATCTTACTTTTAAAATCATAATATTATTGTCATCATCGTCATATAGAATAATAAATTACGGAGAAAATAAACACACGCAAACAAACACGATGGTAAGGATTATAATTATAATAATAATATGTACGTATACCCTGAAGGAGACGTGCGTTAAATTCGCGCGACGGCCTAAGTATATTATTGTCATTACGCCCTACGCATCTCGTCCGGGCGGTACAATATTTACGTACCAGGTAGCTGGCATATATAGATATAGGTACTATCTGTCGCGTCTCGCATTTTGTCGCGTGCACATTTTTCGGCCCGTTGAAAAACAACACAATAAAACGACGGCCCCCACGTGCCTCGTTCGGTCGTCGTCGAAAAGACACGGCGATTAAAACCGATGACTGAAATCGTCGTCAACGGCGTATGCGATTTTTTTTCTTTTTCTTCTATTCCTCTATCCCATCGCCACTTACCGGACACGTTGTGTTCAACGATCCACACCCATCGCAGTCGTCGTATGACTTGCGCAAACCGATTTGACACGTCACGCGCCGCGGGGAAACGCGATATTTCTTTCGCGTCTTGTTTTATCGTCGAGTGTCTTATTTCACAACCCGCGCAGCCTCTCGAACATTATATATTGGACAACATCTTTTCGTCTCGCGAGTTGTCATTTCCGCATAATAGACTTTACTAGATTGACATTAAAAAAAAAAATAAATAACGGGCCAAACAGTATTAGGTTAACTCATGGAAAATAATCTTCTCATTTATTTTTAGTAATTTTTATATTTTACAGTAAAAGTTAAAATAATTTTTCATTAGACTAATAGTTTTAACGACTTTCGAACTTGATTGAAAATACTGCCATGCACACCGTTATAACTTTGGTTTCAAATTTTAATACAAAATTGTTGTATACAATATTATTTTGTAATTATTTTATAAATTGATTTTTTTCTTTTACATACATAATATAATAATATGAAAATAACGCTGATAACGGGATTAAAACAAGACAAAAAGCGTCCTGTTTGAAGTTTGTAGGTATAACGGAACATGATGATAAAAAGGAACAATCCCATGTTAAACTGGACGTATGTTCACCCTAAACTATACCACTTGGTCGATGAACATACATGGACGTAATTCGGTCAATTTCATGTAATCGGTGGAGGGGGATAGACTCGAATTTTAATATAACGTTATATTATGTATATTTTTCAACACGAAACATGAATCTAGAATAGTATAATCGATTATTTGTATGATATTCATAATATTTAGTATATTTTAGTAGTTTGATACAATAGATTCAACAGTATAGGTAGGTACCGACATTTTTTTGAATATTGCAATTATTAACTAATATAAAATGTCATTCCGATGTCAATGTATTTGATTAATTTATACAATATCAAGATTCTAATAGGAATTGCACCTATTTCTAACAAAATAATAATGAAGACATTCGCGCTTCATTACATGATAGATCGATATTTCTAGATTAACGTAATCTAATAATTAATATTATAATATCGTCGTATAATGTATTATAGTATCACCTCTAATCAAATACTGTAAATGGAAATAATCACATTTGTTGACACAAAACATTGGTTTTTTTTATGCACCTGAATATTATATGCTGTACATTTTTGTGTGAAATATGTGCGCAACGACGTGCCACTGCTGAGGCTAAACTCAGAACAGCCCCTTCCCCTGGACGAACGCACGTGGACCGAAATTAATCTCGTGGAATAAGCATTTATATATTATTATTTATTCGATTACTATATACGCGTGCGAGCCAAAGAAAAATACATTGTCTTCGATATTGTATTCAACGCCCGTTTAATTGAACCGGTTTGCGTTGCCAAAAGAAACGTTCCGGCGTGTTCTCCTCGAGACCGCCAACATATATTATAATTATGTATAATATTAATATCTAATCGCCACTCAAAATGTCGGTACTCAAACATAATATTTCGTCTTATTAATTTTTAGGATTTATAATCGGAAACATAGAGTTTTTTAAAAAAAAAAACTTTTACTCATATACACACAAGATCATCGATGCGTATTTTACACACCGTAGCTATCAGATCAATATAATCTGCATGTAACTTAAAATGTGAATAATAATAATATGATTCGTGTACGTGGCGTAGGTATATTAAACAAACAAGTATATTATATTGTATTTAATCTGATTATTTTTTTTTGTTTTCCGGACAATATTTTAATCCGAAAAAATGACAGAAATAACAAATTATGTAAAAAGTAAAATAAATAATACCCATACGACAGTTCATCGCATAATAT
Organism: Pentalonia nigronervosa; assembly: GCA_014851325.1. NCBI lineage: Eukaryota > Metazoa > Arthropoda > Insecta > Hemiptera > Aphididae > Pentalonia > Pentalonia nigronervosa. The sequence continues at coordinate 19,891 of JACXSJ010001395.1, forward strand.
GTCATATATTATATAATAATAATATACAAAACATGTTATTATACGGTTAATAATTATAACATAAACGTTTCAAACTCTTAGAATTCGGTTTACGGTTATGATATACCTATAGTATATTATAATATTACCCTATATAATTAAGTTTCATAAATTAAGATAAACAAATTGCAGTGTTTAAACGAATGAACATTTCGAGGATATCCCGACGTTTTCATTGTAATTAATTTATACCATATTTACGCGTGGGACAGATACAAACAACTGCAGCAGTGTATGCTGTGCGTCTATGGTAAAATAATAAATCAAACGTGTTAACTTCATATTATAATATACCTACATTGATAATTGCATAATTATGAATACCTACCTAATATTCACAATAATATATTTGAATGTTTGCAGACACAGATTATGATAATAATTTTGATCTTGTGATATAGAAAACGAAAATCAACCGATGAGATATATCGATATCAATATTATTATTATATAGCTCCCCGACCATCGTTGTCGTAAACTCAACCGTCGTCGTTCGTTCGAAGGTCGAAATTAAGATTTGCGGCATCAAGGGATAAACTATATAATATATATAGGTACGCCGCGGTTATTGCGGTCGTGTGCGGTTTATTATGAGGAGTTTCGATTTTTAATGTAATTACATGGAATCAGTCACGGACAGACAGATCTGGACGCGGACGACGGGGTAGGTAAAAAAAGTAAAAAATATATACCTGTATATAGTAACAATAAAATAATAATGAAGTTAACATCTGTGTGCGTGTATTAATAAGGTGTACATAATGGATTTCCTAGGGGGAAATAGGATGTGATGTACCACACATGTACAGATACACGCGGTTAGGTATATACAGGTACTTGCAGGTACATATGCAGTGGCTGTATAATATTTATAATATATATTACAACAAACGGTCGTGCGGTGCATTACATTATTATTGTATATTGTCGGTGGCATATTATAATATGTTGAACATAATATAGCATTATATAAATAATAAACGCATTATAATATTATTATAATATATACAGCGGCACGCGCACATCCAACACCGTCACACAGCCCGCGACGGAATCGGATGTAATACCTACCTTTAGATATAGTATATAGACGTCGGGTAAGTGAATATAATATATATATATAAGTATAAATATCGATGTAATAATAATATTATAATATTATATAACATATTGTCGTGTAAATGGTGTTATAGTTAAATGGTGTTTACTCACGATTTTGCACAGACTATATACGCGAATCCCAAGTGGTGTGATACTTTGACGGAAGCTAGTGAACGACTGAAAAGAAATTCGCCGGTTTTGAAAGAAAGCTGCGGCTCTACACATACCACGTCATATATTATATTCGTTACTATTCTTGTTTTTTTCTTTTAATGGTGTAATAATAATAATAATAATAATAATAACAATATAATAACGGACGAATATATATTTTATGATAATAATTCCGTCTTATTACGTTTTGCACAATCCGGGCATTTCGAATAGTAGTCTATATAGTATATAGCAAGTATTAGGTACCGAAAGAGTTCCCACAAGAAAACTCCCACGACTTATAAATTATACGCGTTCCCTTATTGTTACGGCCGTCGCTCGGAGAATAATTACCCGCAAAACAAGGAGGATGTGTTCGTTAGTGCTCTTTTTATTTTTTCCCTACTGAATTTATTTAGGTTATACTTATATAAATATACGTATACTACTATATATATACATACACCGTAGACGATAATTATCATATTTTTTTTTCGTGCGTTCTAGTGAAACCCCGGATTTTTATTATTTTTTACCAGATTTTACACACGATTTCTAACACCACCGAGCATATGATTTCGCGTATTAATTTGCGGGTAAATGGTAAAGGACGAGAGATGTACGGAGGATAAAACAACGTGACGAGCCAATGAACTCTGTCAGTTTACGTCATATAATAATTTATTAATAATAGGTATTTGCCTATATGTTAATACGGCTACACGTAAGCGGGATGAAAATACGCGACACTTATATATACATCACTATAATAATGGTGGTGAAGATCTTCATATTTTCCTCATACGACCATATATACGATGTTTTATATCGAGTACGATAAATTGTAAGATTAAGCGAATAATGTTATTTACATATTTTAAAAACATAAAAGGAGAGTCTATCGAAGAAACGCGCGAATATAATAATATTATACGAACAGCTGTGTTTTAATCTCGGTTTTGATTTATTTGCCAATTCTCATTGACGGTGCATATAACCACGAGAAATGAAAAAAACTGCAGCAATAACAGGTTGATGAATTGTTATGATTAAAAAACGACAAAGATTTTTGAACGAATTAAAGCACAAAAAAGAAAAAAAAGAAAAGAATGACAGTTTTGACGAAATCTCATGTTTAAAGAAATTATTACTACTGTACACCTGTGCGTGTAATTTAATTCGCACTATCGTGCATGTAGTCGCTAAATAACCGGAAACATCTGTAATAATTATACAGGTACAATAATTATATTACTAACTGTATGATCATAATTATGGAGCTTAGTAAATAACTACCACTCGATCATAAATAAATATATATATTTTTAAATCACTGTGCTGACGTTTGTTGTTCAATAATTAGATGTATACGTTTTTCGATATTTTTCTTGTATGATAATCAGCAATCGCTTATCATTAACGCGAATCGAAATAATAATACTGTTTAATGCTTCCGAATTAAATGTTCATATAATAATTTGATGAGCATGCCCATTATTAAAATAATATAATACAATATGTTATTATTGTATACCTATAAGACGATTGTATTACGGTAAAAACTGGACACACACGCAAAATTACTGATATTTTTATCAACGCGCAATCAGCCAGACGTTTTGAATGAAAAACAACTCTCCATTGATCGCCAGGTAAGTGGATATTAATCGGACGACGATAATGAAATTACGATTAGACTTGCGGCGAGGTTTAACGTTACAAGTACAAAAAAAAACTGCATCGCGTTAAAAAAATCATGGTGTCAATTTAATATAATTTTTTTAGATCGCGTCATGAAAATAAGACCGACGTCTACCGTCAACCATTTATATATTATATATGTTATAGTTAGATATATAGATAATATATAACTGCGTCAATACCCCGGCATAATATATTGTGTAAATTATATGTACCGCGAGATTCGGACAGCTATTGATGTGTCTTGTAGATAATACATCATCGTTTATGATATATATATATATATATATTATTTATTATGATACAGTTTCGCAGTCTCACAACACAATTATTATTATTACACATAGGTAGTAAATGATAATAATAGTCGATCAACGATAACCACGCCCAAGGACACTATATTTAAAAACAAATACACGTCGTAAACGTGCATTTTTTTATTTTGTATTTTTGCATATTATAATTGATACGGCGTATGCGTATAGCGATCGCGTTTTCACCTCTGTCTCCAGCCAGCACCTCCATGGCAACAGTCGCGCCACCCGCGATATGTTAGCGATGAATCAGTGCCGAAAAAATAAATAAATATTGATATAATAACAAAATACAAAACTGGGTCGGCGGCGTTTCCCGTACCTACACGAATGATGTACCATCATCGTAATCGACGCGGTCATATCCTTTTTTCTGATTTTTTTTTCATTCCACTCGGTCGTCGATCGTCGGTCATCGGTCGCTTTCCATCGCCGTCATGATGATGAGAACTCGGCGCGGACGGGTATATAAACGGTATATTATGGAATATATAGTACCTGCTGTACCTATATAATAACGAATATATATACCTGCAACACACAACGGCGCGTCCGGTATTGTATTTGTGTCCGGGAGGAGCCGTGTCCGATGCGTATTACGCGTATATTATGTATATAATAATAATATATTATGATATGCATCCGAAACGAACCGTGAATGTGAAAATCGCGTCTTCGCGGGGTACGAAAGAATAAAAATATTCTCGTTCGGAAACGTCGACGACGACGACGACGACGCCGACGACAACAGAAGGCGGAGAAAAAAAGACTCGGCGCGCGTAAACGGGAACGACAGAGCAGGCGCGTCGTCGTCCACGGACCGCGATAGAGGAAAAAAACGCGCTGCGCACAAAATTCTTTTACGTTTATAATTTGAAAAAGTCATCCCGTTAAAATGTCCGGTGTCATTGTCTGCGCGGCCCGCCCGGTCATCGTCTAAATATAATAATATAAATCGTATTATATATAGTGTGCAGGTCGGTCGCTCTTCGATTTTACGGTTTGCCGATTACACACGTTTATATATATATATATATATATATAGGTAAGTATGCTATGTAAGTATATACCGCAACGCGAACTGCCAGTGATAGGAAAATCGCACGTACCCGACAATGCTGAGGTGGGCTTTGTGTGTGATCTTTGAGCCTGACAATTATTATTGTTGTTATTGTTATGATTGGTCGTCGTTGCCAGTGTCAGACGCACGTATCTAGATCATCGGTGTTTTATAAATTATTTTATATTATACAAACGAGTCGACGAAAACGTATAAATTATTGTAATGCGACATGCGCGCGAGTGTTTCGTGAAATGGAATGAAAAAAAAATTCTAGAGCAATAATATAATATTATAATTGCTATACGATGTCCAACAATAATAATGAATTGTAATGATATTATTATGCCATCTGCTATCGTTACTGACGGTAGGTATTTGATTTTTTTTTTTTTTTTTTTTAATAATCACAACACGCGTCTAGAAAAATGTAGGCAATCAACAATTGATAATTTATTTCTTTAAACCTATATACCGCGTGCCGGTCTATCTTTGAATTTCGGATTTAATGTAGTCAAAAACGTCGAATTGACCTCGTGAAAACCACGATGAATCGTTAATAAGCTTCCTGCTGGAGTTCATTTTCAACGAGGGGAAAATTAATGAGAGTTTACTATGTCTGAGTGCGGGACACATAAATATCGTAGGTACATTTGAGTTTGTATGTTATATGTATGTTATTATATAGGTATACAATTTAAATTTCCATTCAGATGTAATTCGCAATATGCGATAACGACGATATAATATTCGACCTCGATGTAAAAAAAAACCAAGTTGAGTTTATCCAGGTTCTAAGAACGGCTTCTTCAAAAAAAGAAATTAGTGTGTTACTTATAAATAATAAAATTTTTGCTGTATTTACCTAAATTTAGTCCATCAAAAATACTTTCAAGCGTTTTTTTTTTACTCCTCTGTTCTTCGTCAGCAAATAATATGATTTATTATGGTTTCATAAGTCCAATTGCGTCCAATCCTCATTCGCCATTGTTTAAGAACGTAAACAGCTGAAGACGTAATAACATAATTGCTTTTTATATATTATAAGCTCAGCATTATTAATATGGTTTTTGCTTTTAGTTTTTTAATAATATTAAATTATAGGGGAGGGACCTGTTATTTTTGAATATGCAAAACAATTAAGTCTCGCAATATTCTTCCAAGGTTAAAGTTCCACGCTGAGCGTTGAGTTGACATCATCCGTATTCTAATGAATTGTTTTGATAAATTAAATATCACACAATTTATCATGAATTTGATAAATCGTGTACTTAATTAATTATTAATGAAAAGTTGTGAGGCAAAATTATATATTATTATCATATCTGCACCTGTACGTGTTTCTGCATATCAAGATATTTTTAATAAACGATATCTGTATTAACTGTTTATGACAATATATATTATGTAAAGTTGAAGTTTATTATTGTTTTTATTTCCCTTAAATCTTTATGGGTACGTACATATATATACGAATTGATTTTTATTCATCAAATACACCGCAAAAACATCATGTACCTACCTAGGAACGTCGAATATATGTAAATATTTTTTTTAAGACGACGTCGTTTAAAATTCCAAAAATATTACGCAGCTGTGTATTATAGAATACCTATATTTTTATTATATCGCATACATAAATTCGTTTAGATTTCTTGTGACTTTTATAAATCACCCGGATTAGTATTTTTTTTTTTTTGTGTTTTTATAATAACGTGAAGAAAAATGCTTTTGAACAGATTTGTTGACCCCGGTGCGCGAATTTTCTCCGACCAAGTACTGTTATTACATATAATATTATTATTATTACACTGCTGCAGTAGTAGCTTATGTGACGATGTATATATAATATATTATAGGTATATGGTCGAAACGCGCTTCCTGCGTGCATAAAAATTCTCACACGCGGCTGCGAGGAGCAATTTATTGCGAAAATGAACATGAAAAAAGTAGTTCGCCGGTTTCTAATTTATTATTAATGTGTGGCCGTCGGTGTACATATAATATTATAGACGCCCCCCTGGCTGTTGTTAATTGCCGTTAAGACTCAAAAACGTATATGCGTGCGCGGCGATGGCTGAAGGGAAATGAGACATAATATAACGGAGGATCCATCATTCGGTTTTTCCCATGGAAGAAAGTCGAATAATGACAACCCTCGTGTCAGAGTCTATGGTATATATTATTATAATATCATCTATATAGAGTAGCTGAGTAGAGGTATATGAGGTGAGATAACTAATTAATAAGTTATGTAATATATGAAAAAATTATTGAGTGTGATATGGCGCGTTTACTGTTAAGATCGTCCGCAAAGGGACGTCGCCCGGTGAAAAATCTGAACCGTTTAAGGCTGCAGTCTAATGACCGTCATAAACAACAGCGTTGTCGAGAATGTGGGAAACCATCTTGACAATTGCGCCATTAAAATAGCGCTGCAAATAATAATAACAATAATAATTAAGCATTGCAAACCAGTTTATGTAATAATATGCATAGTATATATTATTATACATTCTATGCACATATATATAATCAAGCATGCGTCGTGTGTGTACACTGCAGCACGAATAAAAAATGTAAAAAAAAAAATCAAAAATGTAGGTACTTCAATTGCTTAATTATTATTATCTATTAATTAACCAGCAGATCGCACGTTAATATAAGTTAATGATTGGAATAATTCCCAATTCCAACAAAGTTGTATAATACATATATACATTAGGTAAGGTACCCGGGAAACACCGCTCGTAGTCAGATTTTTTCCACATCTGCTGTTATCAGTCATTTAGTATTTACATTAGTTGTGAAATAAGTCTCATCAAGATAATGTCAGTGTTTATGTATGTGTGTGAAATATATATACAAACACAGAAGGTCGGCGGCGGCGGTATTATACAGTGAAGGGGAATCAAGGTGATGTAAAAGAGTCCGGATCAAATTTGTCGACATGAAAGAATTTTTACTGTATAGATAGGTACGCGCGCGCGCGCTCGCACAGAAGACGATTAAAAAGAGAAAAAAAAATCTTCTGACAAGGACGTCTTCTCGAAGTGGAAGACTCGCGTACGACTATCGGAAATTAACCGGCTCGATTTTTTTTTCTATATTTATATCCTATACATAAACGTTGGCGGACTTCTATGTTTATTCGATGTACACATTATTATAACGTCGCAGATGAAAATAATTCAGTAATAATTTATTATAATAAAATAATCGCTCTGCGATTGTTGTCCAGATTCGCGTATACCTGAGCGGGAGAACGTCGGAACACGTATTCGTTGGAAGAACGGTGGCGGGGCAGCGTAAAGGTAAAATAGGAAAATAGCTAAACATTTTAATAATAGTGTTAGTAATAATATTATATTACACAACAAAATATAATCATCGCCAAGAACGGATATTGTATATAAAATTATTGATAGCGTGTGTGACTGCGTCATTCGCGGGCAACAGCCACGTAGACTGCAGAGCCATAACGATAAAACGCTCATATTATATATTGTAATCGCGGGCACGCAGTAATTAATGATCCTCTTATCTCACAGATATTTCTCGTCGACGATAACAACCGTGGCGGCGGTAATCGCTGCAATTTATCATTTATAAAAATGTATTATCACAGAGGGATTAACATTGAACGTCCTCGAGTTTTAACTACACCTATGTACATTTTATACCTTTGCAAGCCACGCGACTGTAACAATAATTAATAGGCATACCTATAATTACAATATTACCTAATACATATTGCGTCTATGCAAATAGGAATGGACTATAATATATAATGTTATCGTGTTTCACACGTGAAATATTAACATTCGAATATAATATATACTAACTGTAATTATTCTACGAAGTAGAATAGTTATACTTGCTTGAGAATTTAAAAATTCATATATGGTTTCGATTATATAGTCCGTTAATCTATACGTTTCTCGTTGCGTCTCGACATCACGTGTAAATATATAAACGGAAGTAGAAAATTTGCACCCTTGCGATGACCTATGCGGCTCGCATAATATATATTATTTAAAAGAGATGGTCAGAATGCGGACGGCGGAGCGATTAGTAATTATCGCAGGTGCGTCATGACTCACGGCTCCGAAAAGGTGCGCCGGAGGGCTCTCCTCCCTACCGTCCACCCTACAGAGTACTACCGTTAACGGTCTGTAGCTTTATATAATAACATCCGCGCGCGCTCACTCATCGCGTAGACCACTACTTGATTACATTTATTTATTTAAAAATCTAGCAATCTATATTCCCACCTTATATAGGTGTACCTATATAGATACGTATTCGGATATTGCATAATACACCTACCACAATAGCTACTTGCATATAGTGCCACTATAGGTAACTGCGGTGAGATATATAACGCGAGATATTATTCGTGGTTTCATTAACAGTGCACTTCAATTTCCTCTAACACTACGAGTACACAGGCACGTACCTGTACACAGGTGTTTTTTTATTATATTATATACTACCTCCATCGCAATTAAACGACGTCTTTCAGTCGGTCACCGGCTTCATTACCGGATATTGAACTGTGAGGGGAGATCCCTTTGGGCGTAGTCTGCAGCCTATATAATATTATAAAGGTATATGCACATATTGTTTCCCGTTATGATGAGTCTTGCGATCGTTTGCACCCTAAAAACCCAAATGGCTCATAATATAATGTGTATACCTGCACAGTTAATCAGTTTCACGATAGTAATTTTATAAGTCTGTATTAAAATACCTGTCGTATAATATTATAACAACGAATAACTACCACACGTCTACACATCCAGTGAAGGCGGAAGAACAAACTTAAATGCGATGAAAATATAAATCAAATTGAAGATATTTCAACGGAACGTGTGCTTCCTGTGCCTATTGTACCGCGTACAGTTATAATAAGTGCCTATAACAATAATTTTAAAGCGAAAAAAACAACATTGTATTATAATTTATAATCACAAATTTATTTCAAACAAACCTTCCGCCGTATAATGAATATGTTGCGTAAAATATTAAAATCGTGTTATACGCAGTATCGATAATGAGTATATGATAACGCGTTTGATTCTGTACAATTATATTTCATTTAATTTCAATCAGTAATGTATTACGATTTTGTTTGCTCGTAAATTGTATGATTAATTGTGTTACCAGCTTCGAAAAAAATGTTATTAGGTCTAAAATGGAGCGTATACTTCTCTGAATTTATATAATCATACTGTTAAAATAACGATTAGAACTCCAATTTTACGTAAAAATTTCAATTTGTTTCAAATTGCATAGATTATACCAATAAGCTATTAAGCTATTGTATAAGTAAAAAATATCAATTTCACTTTAAAATGTTATCGTATTTATTATGGATTTATTGTAAAAGTATACTTAAATCATATTATTAAATATTTAATTTTATAAAATATGTTGACGTTTTCACAATACGTGGTACTAAAAATATATCAGTAGAACGGTACATTTATTTGGAATAAGTCGAAATCTTAAATGTCACTCATGATTTTCGTTTGATCGTTTTGTCGTCGAACGGAAATAAATCACAGCCTAGTATGCGCCTATAAAAAGTATAGCGGACACCGTTGGGTTTCTTGCGCATCATTAATAAAACTGATTGTCTATTTACTGTGTTATTTGCAAGAAAAAAGGAGGTCACATTCGACGATGCCAATGTAACTTATCGGTTTAATTACATCGGAATAAGTGTCTAATTAAAAAAACACATGTCACTATTGGGACCTCTATAATCGATTCTCTGCACGATTTCACGCGACATGAGAGCCAAGCGGCTTTTGTAACAGCGATTAATTCTACTTCGGTTATATTAAATGTAATCTGAATTACAGATTAAATAGGACGACAAAAAAAATGCATACACACCAAACGCGAGCTTTAACACATGTCGAGGAAGTGGAAATTATGTTATAAATCAATGTATGTTTATTTTTTATTTTTTTCGGTCAACGTCATTCTGAAATTTTGTGAACCCGTTTCGGCATTGTAGTCAAGACAAATGTAAAAAAAATCCACAGCATATTGCATAATAATTCTATTTCAGAGAGGCAAGATGAGTTAAAAACCGTCGTATAATATTCCTTCTTCCCAGATTTGGTATAATTAAAGTTATTGCGATCTGCGTGTCCGTGCGCCGGTTTGGGACGCGATGGCAATATGCAGACGGCGGAGGAGAATAAAATAATAATAATAAAAAGAGGAAAAAAATCCTAGTCACTTTTGTATACGACCGTTATTGAAGTCTCCACACTGTAGCGATGACGACGAGACGCGGTATTCGGTCTTCAATCCCGGGAGTCGGTATTGCTGATTCTTTTTTTTCTGTTGTTTTTTTCCCATTTTATTTATTTTATACACACTCGCATACACACGTGTATACATTTTTTCTCCTCCGTTTCTCTTCTTATATGCGTATGCGACGACTTCTGGGATCGATACTGGTCGGAATGCGAGCGGGGAGTTTCCTTTATGCCGGCCAATGCTAATAAATCGTTGCGTGTTGCAGATGCCCGATTGTCTCTCTCTCTATACCGTGTGCCGAACAATATTTAAATTTGCCGAAGGTTGGCGGCGGCGTTTATTTGTCGTCTACTATATATACATACACTAGCGACTACTATGCGATATGCATCGGGTACTGGGCGAAATAAAAGGGAGACAAAATAAGATAAATAACGCTTTGATAAATGTGACGTTCGACTGGCCGATATTATATAGATGGGTACCTCTATATAGGTATTTCTATTTTTTTTTTATTATATTATAGTGACTGTGGTGTGCGGCATCAGTTGAAAAAATGTGTGTGTGTGTGTGTGTGTGTGTGTGTAGGTACTTACACTCGAGAAATTGTCTTTAAAGTATGTATGAAAAATAAGACCCATATAATATTATAATGCAGATAAAAATAACGAAAACCGATTGGTTAGTTAGGAGACGCACCGGAAATGAGTATATTATATTATGGTTTTAAACACGTATAGATTCGAAGCGACAAGGAAGTACTACAGTGAAAAATGAGACACGATTTGGGAGTGGCATCGATTAAAACGAAGGAAAGGAGATTGAAGAGGCGTGGACGACGGGACATGACAAGATTATAAGTAGTCAACCCCTATTGTGCGCGAGAGAAATCTAAAAAAATATATTCAGAGTTGAATAATTTTGATCTGTTTTTTTCTGATTTATGAAGACATAATTCTATATACTTGACACACCAGGCGCGTATATATATATATATAAATTATAGATGATTATGTATAAGAAATATCTATAGTCCATGTACATAAAATATAATATGTAGTCTATAGAAGTATACCTTTATACATTTTCCTTTTAAAATTGACTTAATTATATATTTTTACGTTGATCTTATATGCTCTAACACAAAACCATGAATTAATTTCTCATTAAAATATACGTTTATTAACATATAGTCTATATTGCACGTATATACGATGCAGGATTTCAAAATAAATAATATCTACATATATATATATATATATATATATATATAATAATCTCTGTAGGTACATTTATGAATTAGCTAGAATTTTATCATTTCGTAATACCTTTTTCGTTACATCATCTGCAGTGCGTATAATATATAGGTGCATATTATTTGCGATTTCAATAAAATAAACGTTCCGAGATTACGATAATCATATAATACGGCCGCGTATATGCAGTATACGACTTTTACGTCTTATCTCGATGTAATTACAACGCGGACAGTATATGCCTATGTGGAAAGCCAATTATGGTTTATAATACCTTATAGTTTTTTTTTCTTTATGGAAAAAGCGAAGTAACTATTTGATCCGATTGTATCTTTATAATATGTCCGAGTGAGTGTGTATGCATATTATGTTGGATGGAACAGTATTTTGGCATTGACGTCGCACAAATCAAGGTGGGCGCAAACAGCGGCAGCGGACACCCGATATAACAGCGCCGCTGTGCACTACGCCCACGTCGCGCGTGTGCTAGCGGTTAATTTGTTGGCCACTATCGATAGTTTTCGATTCAATTTATTTTCTATAACTTTAATATTTGCATACAGTCATCTACAGAGTGTTTCTCACTGAAAAGTGTAATAGATATTATTAATGTCACGTATGGACGCTCATCATCATTTAAACAACTCCGCCCCCCGTAAAAGACTAGTTCAGACTGCTATAAAATCTACCTATCTATATAATCTTTTATAGTAATAATATTATCGTATGTATTATTATTGAACTAGACGCGTTTATAGTCCGTCAAATTCATTTATATTATATACACACACAGAGCACATACAATTACATGCAAATTTATAAGTGCGTGCACGTGCATGACATCTAATCATAATTCATCAGTACATCTGCTGCACACAACATTAATATTATACTTTTAATAAATATATAGGTATACCTACGTTACATCAAATTCGCGAATTGCGCTCCTAGACGATTAGAATGATAATGCACATCTATGTTATAATATTTATATTATGTCTAACCACACATATTTATGTACAAAATATATTATATACGTATTTGCACTCGTCTGCGTAAATGAAACGCATTTATTATAACCGCTAAACCACAGTATAGAAAAAATACCTATTGGTGATAACGACATCATACCACGGCAGGAAAAACGTTAATAATGATATCCGCATGACCGTGTAACGAATTTATAACTTACCTACTGCATTCAATATCGGTATTTATGAAATATTTAACAAAAATAATTATTGTAGGTTTACGCCGTTCATTATTTCACTATAGTATATTGAAAACGTTAAGGAATCGTTTTTTAACTTTTATACATTCAGAGACAATGAAGTCAAATTTTTAAAAATGTACCTATTTATAATTTCTTTCACATTTCATAAGATAGCCTGACCTAGTAAACGCAGGTGTTAGTAAAAATATAATGTTAAACAAATTGTACATACAGCAACAATAAACAATAATATAACAATTTTAAAATAATATTTTTAAATCCTCGACATTGATAATATTTAAGGGAGAAATAATTATTTATTATTTATTAAAATATTTAGGTTATGATAATTTCTAAAAATGATTAGTAAAAATATTAATTAGTAATGAAATGCTCGTCTCATCCTCCTATATAAGAATAATAATTTCATAAAAATTTACATAATACATATCATTATAAGATTTTTGAGTTATATTATTATTATACACCTAATATTATATTTAAATGAGTACATCCAAAAACTGATAATTTTATTTTTCTTAAATTTAATTTAATTTAACTCATTAACATTTTGAAATTAAAAAAACACTTATTAACATAAATTATTTAATGCGTAGTATAATATTATTAACAATTAAATCAAACTGTGTAAGATTAATAACGAGAATGACTTATAAAATTACTACAAAAAATATATTTTGAAATGAAAATTTATAGTTCTATAAATTAGTTCTTATGAAAATAAATGTCAATTAAAATGCTAAGAGTTACTGACAGAAGGTAACTTATTATTATTATTTACATTTTACGCAACGGAAACCGATTTTCGACTGCCCTTGAGAATATAGAAGTAGCTCTTCATGGCATTAATTTTTATTAAACGAACAATTTTGTAACCTCGTTTTGTACTTAAAAGGAAAATAGTGTTCATGTGGTTAAATGCATCAAGGAAAATATGTGACGTCGAAATTCGTATTACAAAAATCTACATTACATAATAAATTCCATAAAATGAATGATGCTATTATAAAATATACTATATTATATAAACACTAAATTATTTTTTGTTCATTTTTTATTATTTAAATTAATAAAGAAGGCGTCACGTCACGCCAAGTTTGTTATTATTTTGTGTCTTTCACACATATGGCAAAATATAAATTCACACAAATCATTCAGAAACTGGATGTAATTTTAGCTTAGATTTTATAATTTACAAATGTGAATGAAAATAACAACAATTATAATATTATATGAGTTATTTGACTAGTGTAATGATATTTTTATATTAAATGAATTAGTGAGACGAGAGTGCCAAGATCACAACACCAATCACGCAATGTTTCAAAGAAATCGTACCAAAATTTGTCTATTCCGACTATAACCACATCACTCACATAGAACAAATCATTTTAACGTTAAAATAAATATGCCGAACACGAATAGGTCATAATTTATACTATACTCATGTTGAAAACGCAAATTGTACAAATTATTATTTTTTATGATTATGCCGAACGTCGGTGTTTTAATTAAATGTTAATTCACAATATCCGATTGCAGTTGTACTCTGCTGCAGGTATATAGAGTTCGGTGTCACCGTATTATATACAGTATAGTAACCACATAAGTACAATAAATCGCAGGCTATATATATTTATTTATAAGTTCTTACATTATACACCATGTGTAAAATAAACAATTTTCGCTTATACAGACAATATACCTACCTATATCGTTGGCTATCAATATATTGTTATATACTTTAATCTGATATTTCTTTTATTCGTTTCATAAAATTCGTCTATTATAACCCACTATGATGATTACCTACGAGGATATTTATATGATAATATTTCCGCGTGAAATGATAATAACAATAATATAATATTATGCCCGGGGGATCCGCCAGAGGTGGGGTACATAACATTACCTACACACAACACGATTTGCGCACACGCGATAGCCGCGAACCGTCCCGAAGTTTGGCAACGACGCTCGCGTTATAATAATAATAGGGCACCGCTGTCACAGGCGGCGCCCCTCGTCGTTCCCCTCCGAAAAATCATGCAGGACATAATAATATCATAATAATATTATTATTATTATCATTATAGTATTTTCCTCTATTATAACGGTCTATTGTCTCGAGAAGAGTTACTCGACAACTACGGGTCGCCCCGACAATAATTATTATTATCGTCTTCGATGTAACGTATATTATATTGTGTGTGTGTATAGTTATTATTACAGGTACAGTGTACGCGCGTCGGTCCTCCTACACGATTTCGTTTCCTACCTTTTGCGGGATATACGCTCCTTGGTTATATAGTGTATATTTATTATTATTATTATTATAAGGCTTTTTTTTTAAACTTCCCATTCATGACTCCTAGAGATAGTGAGAGGAGGGGGGAGTAAGAAATAAGTGAGAAAGAGACACACACTACGAGAAAACACGCGCACGCGTGTGTTAATGGACGTCGTCGTCTCTCATTATTATTATAGTTGACTCGCGCGCCGATCGTTTCCCCACGTGTCCGTGCTACCGGTTTCCGAAATACAACGTGTATATATAATAATAATAATACACGCACGCCAAAACGTTTAGGTATATAATAATATCATTATGATTGATAACGATTATTATTGGGCCGGTTCGAGACGCCCGTCCGCGGTGACCGTCTACTAGTGTTACGCACAGCGATATAATAAACGATATCATAGCCTAAAGCTATAATATGCCTAGGTACATAAAATAAATTGTAAAATAATGAATGATATTATGTATTATTAAGGTATATAATATGTATTATTAGACCCCAATAACGCAGTTGGCGTTAATCGACAAAATAATAATAATATCCCGATGTGAAATATTGATGGTATCTTACTGTCGAGTCGCATATGTACGATACAAAGTGATTCGTTCAACATAAAACACTCATTATATCAAAAAGTATAGACATTTTTCAAATTTTTAACTTTTTTTTTATTTAATATTCCAAAGTAGGATGTTTTTCTTAGTATTTCGACACATACAAATCGAATTACAATTTATATTCATCATAATTAATTCATTCCCTAATTATTATTATAAGAATTCAAAGATTTTTATTTTAATAGTATTATTCGTAAATTTTGTGTGGTATTAAATTGTGTAAAATAAAGTTTCATCTTTGAATATTATTTTGAATAAAATGTATTAAACATATTTTCACTAATTAATAAAATGGTTTTAAGTATGAAGTAAAGTGTAAAACGGATGTGATAATTGTAAAGATTAAACAATTACGAAATTATCATAACATAAATTCCGTCGTAAATGCGTTTATGCCATGATCACAAGCATGACGTAGCCATTAACTATTAATTTTGGATGATTCATCAAATTCGATCACGTTTGGTTGAAAATAAAACTATATGTATAATAATATGATAGTGACATTAACCGCGCGTAACTCATAAGTATTGCAGTTACTTTATATATGGACTATATTTAATTTTTTAATTCACAGGTAGATCGAGAAAATACGATAAACAAAAACGACGATATTGTTGAAAATCATCGCGATTTGTACAATTTGTACATTATACGTACCTACGATATACATGCAAAAGGCTGAAATTATAAATTACATATAATTTAAATATGGGGCACAATTATAGATTGGTTTTTAAATGCACGTCGTTGGACTTTATATAAATCTAAATTTGTATGTTAAAGGAAAATAAAAAAAAAACTTGAATATTCTGATCGTTCGTCACTTATTCCACACGTAAGATAGAAGGTATCAAACGCGTGGTGGCAACGGCGCTACAGTGGAATTTTTTTTTCTATCCGCAGGACAAATTTTCACTGAATCGGCGGCGGCACAGGCAGAATTCCTGGTCGTTCGTATATGACAGATAGAGTAAGATAGAATGAGAGGACATACGCGGCAGGACGTCATTATATATATATATATATATATATATATATATAATGACGCGGCCTCGGGCTTATGTGACGTGGAGTCACGTATAGTGGACGCGTATACGCTGCGTTTATTAAATATAAAGTACCCAGTAGCCTGCAAGTAGGTATTTTTATCATTATTATTTTTTTTTCATTATTCTTTTTAATCAGGTATACGAATAAAATGAAACAAAATTATATTGTATAATATGGGTAAATACTAAATACTATAATACAGAGATCAATATTTTCATTACGGACATCTAAAATACACGTATTTCTGCAGAACAATGTCAAATCGCGCATTGAAAATGTATAATA
This sequence comes from Pentalonia nigronervosa, assembly GCA_014851325.1. Classification (NCBI taxonomy): domain Eukaryota; kingdom Metazoa; phylum Arthropoda; class Insecta; order Hemiptera; family Aphididae; genus Pentalonia; species Pentalonia nigronervosa. Next base: position 37,286 of record JACXSJ010001395.1, read on the forward strand.
CAAATGTTATATTATAATATGGTATATTGTATACACGCAAAACAAAATTTCAATCTGGAACAGATATGCGCAGAAATATTGAAAAGAGGTAGATAGGTATAGAATTTCAAACAAAAATATAAAAATTAACGATTTTGATACGGCGTGTTAATATTCTACCACATTTAAGCAGTATTATATCATCTAAATATATTACGACGCACGACGTTATGAAATCAAATAAAAAGTCGTATACATACTATAATTATGGTATAAACATAATAAATGTAATTTAAAAAAAAACCTCATGACGCCATTATAGTAATAATATATATATAGGTATATTAATAATAATAATAAGTTTATAATGACGACTATCGGTAAGACGCGTCTATTGAATCTCCATAAAGTCCAACCAAGTAAACTATAGTACCTAAAGATGCATCGTGAAGACCCATTGATCGCTGAACGACGTTTAGATTTTTTTTTATATATCCCCCATTATAGGAACAGCTAAGTGTGTAAATAATTTTCCATGCCCATAAATTCAATAGGTACGACATTCCACCTATACGGTCATACGCTCACTATTACTACGCACACACATTGGTATAGGATATAATACCATATTTTATATTCTCTGTTGATTCACCGCCGCCGTCGCCATACCGTATATTGTAACATCGTGGCATATGTGCGAGAATTACGAAATTATTTTTACATCGGAAAAATTATATAAAATATAGGTATACCTACACAATTAAAAAAAAACCGATACATAAGCCGCATACGCATAACGATGATATACGTATAATAATGATATACGATATTAATAAAACATAAATATATATAATATTTGGTCGAACTCGTTGTGTATATATTATAATTTATTCTGTAGATATAATATTATTATTATATATATATTGCTCATGATGCGCCCATCACCGCCGCCGCCACTGCCGCCACAGAGGGCTTGTTGGGCGCGACGGAAGGCGTTTCCTGTCGGATTCGTGGTCGGAATGACGAAATCACTAATATCGGGATAGCGGCTAGCGACCCATTATATATAAACACACGCGCGCGCGACATAAGGGGTAACATATATATATATATATATGAAGTATATACCGGCCGAGTGGGTTAAGGAGCGCACCCAGTCCGGCGAGTAAAAAAAAATGCATATACGCCGCATAATATACACATAATACGACTATATATTTTAGTATATACGCACGTGTGTATAATAAACGTATAAATCGATGATTATTATAATATAGTATATTAAATTTTTTGTTTTCGTTATTCCACGACTCCCTTAATATTATACGCATGCTCGCCGTGTACATACAACGCGAAGTCGTGATCCACACGGCTCTAAATAGACTACGTTTAAACAGCTAATTACGATCGTCTATTGTTCTCGGGATCTATGTGTTTTTTTTCGGGATTCGTGATGATTACGATTATTATTATTTTTACTATATAATAGATATGTGTGTGTGTAATGTGTGTATTATATGCACCCACAGTTTTGCATACAAATCGTCCGGGTCGTTTTTGTCGCACGTGCTCTGAACCGCGCGCGCGCGAGCTCGGTCTTCGGTGCTGTCGTTATTTTACACGCACTCACTCACCTCTATACCCCACGCTAATAATTATCGGGGTAATTTCGACCGTTACGAATTTTTCCTTTTTTCCTCTCTAATATTCATCTCGTCCGTTGTTTGCAACAGCGCGTGTACGTTCGACCCCGCTCCGCTCTTCCACCTCACGTTCACACCTTTATGACATTTTTATACCGTCGTAATTCATAATGACCGCCGCCGCCGCCACACCGCCCCGATAAGCTATACGTATAATAATAATCATAATAATACGTATAAGTGTATATAACTATATATAATGTAGGTAATGTCATCGCGCGCGACGAACGTTTGACACGTACGTGGTCAGTTGAACGGAAAATGCAATGAGCACGATGAAAGAAACAACGAAAAAAAAGAAATCGGTACGTGGGTCTATCTCGGTATTATCTTTGAAATTTTAGACAACATTGAAAAAAATACCAATTTACGATGTTTGAAGAAAAACAAAAAATTTAAATTAATTTTTTTAAAAAAAGGAATAATAATATATACAAATCTAGATAAATACCGTGTATACCGTTTGTTAAATCAACTTAATTATGGGCTACCTACTTTTTTTCCGAGAAAAGCTTCCGTATAATGTCGTAGAATTTATTCAACCAAATCGCCTATATTAAAGGTAATTTAAAAACAATTTTATAATTTTATTTAAATAAAGTACGCCATAGCAAGTACTTTTATATACATAAGTTATTTAATATGCTTTCGTAACAACCATATTATATAGTTATAGCTTTTATACCTATAAATGTGAAAAACGAATATATCAACAATTGAAATTGTTTAAAGTTCGTAAAAAATAATAAAAATAGAGTAACGCAAATTAACTTAAAAAATTAAGAAATCCCAAATATACAATAATATCGCACCTAAACAATAGTAGAAACTAAGTTTGTAGGAAATTAATGATCAATATAATTCGTAGTTCTCATTGGTAATACTTTTAAAATACTACCTATATATCACTTTAAATTATAAATCATTTAAATTAATTAATTAAATAATATATTTTATGCCATTCCAATATTTTATATGGTTCAAAAAAAAATTAATTTTAAAATTGTTATTGCTGATACATACATAACATATTATTATTACAAAGCATATAAAATATAAGCACGCAATCAATACCATAAAATAAGAAATAACATCGTGCAACCATATAGGACAACTATCAAGAAAAGACGAAATTGCCTAGAAATATATCAGATATTATGTTATAATCTGATATTGAAAATATCACGTAAAGAGTTTTCTTTAAAAGAAATTTATTGTGAAAACAAAGTGTATATTTAACCTATAAACATTTACAGGTAGAAGCAGTAAATTGTGTAGGAATACATCATACATTGGTATTATATAACTTTATATAGCTTTAAAATGCGCCGAATCGGTCCGAAGGTTATGGTTAAAGCAATTTTATACTATACGGTCAGCTGCACACGGTTATTAACAAAATATAATTTACATAAATACACACACACCACACATGCGATTGCGGGAATTACGTCGAAAATGAATATAATATACGTACGACGGCTTTTTTTTACCTAGAAAATAGGTGCATGTTTAAAGATATAAGAATAAACGCGCGTATTTATAAGTAGATATTATAATATAGTCACACATGTATGGAATATATTTTAACGTAATAAAATTAGTTCACTAATAGGTATTTGCTAGAAAATCATGAAACTTAGCAGTAAAATTATATTTATAAATACGAGGATTAAGGAAGTAGGAGAATACCATACGATATTATATCGTTAAAATAAAAAAAATTATAATATTACCTATAAACCGCTATATTATAGAAGTGGATGATATCTAGTTTTGATTTTGATGATTTGAATAATTTTTATTGACTCTCAATTCGCACAAGCCGTTTTTGTTATTGTACCTATAGTATCATACAGGAGTATACTGTACCTATATACATTCTAGAATAAAGTGCTCAATATAATTTAATATTATAGTAGATAAGCAGGTACACTACACAGAATACATTTTAACAGTATAGTAGGTATATATGTATATTTGTATATACGACTATAAAACGAGACATACATGTTATCAGAAAATTGATGGCGTGACAATATCGATTCCATTTCTCAATATGTTATTTTAGGCTTTTTAAGACGTATCGAATGTTTAAAGAAGTTATATTAGTAGAATCGAAGAATACAATAATTATCGGCCTGTACGGCTCCATCTCATATATATAGTGCAGTTTGAAGATTCGACAACTGCAACAGGGTGCGTATGACGTGAAAAATATTATATATTATAATACTATATTATAGGTACCTATAAATGCGATCAAATCACACATATATTATGGGAATCTACCTAATGTAATATTATTACAATCATACAATGATAATAATGATGACATCGGTTTGGCGGCGTGCACGTGTGCTCGCGGCGAGATTTCGTACGCCGCAGAGACGACAGCCGCCACTGCCGGAGAGGAGGTCGTCCGCCGAATCGGGTGGGGAAAAACGGTGCGCATAACCCGTCCCCCAAGCTCCGCCTATACGGAATCACGCACAAATATCGGCGGCGGCGGCGTCCGTGTAACCGGTTACGCGGCGGAGTCTGTCGACGGGTCCAGTGGATACCATTCGAGCGGTGAACACGAGGAGAAAAAAATTATAATAAATAAATGCAAACCCGGTAAACCGGCGGCGCGGCTCGGCGACGTATTATTATTATTATTATTATAATCTGCGCGCTTGGTGCACGCTGTATAGAGCTGACTGCAGCAGGCGACCCGAAGAGAAGCGGTGGCGGCGGCAGCGGCGTCGGTAAGGTGAAATAAATTGAGAACGGAAAAAAAAACTAGTGTACTGTGGAAATTTTATTCAAATGACCAATCGCAACCAAGGACAGTTGGACGGTTACTATTTTTTTTTCCAAACGCATAATATGCAAATCGTAATATATCCCTTATAAATATTCATTGCGCGCGCAGTACACACACATATACACACATTAAACGTTTATACGCACGTCGTATATATAATAGTATTATAATATCGTATTATAATATATAATAGTTGCTCGCGTAGTCGCGTCTAAGTATGGAACGACGACGGCGGCGGCGGCAGCGCATCCAGCCGATATATAAAAACGTTATATTATATTATTATTATATCATCGCTGACGCCACCGCCGCCGTCGTCACCTTGGGGTTTGTATTATTATAATTATTATTATTATATTATAAGCGATTCGACGGAAAACAGTAGTTATTTCTATAAATTGGTACGTTGATATAATAGCGGAAAATATTGTAGGAGGGTATAGGTATTAATGTATATTATATAATATTATATGCCTATATGGCTTTATATGGAAATCAGCACAATTAAAATAATTAATACAATATTATACCTAAAAGGTACAACAGCATACTATGCATACAATATATTATAATAATCGCCCGCCGACGGGGTTAAGCGCGCGAATGACGACGGATGTCCCTTCCTTTGTCGGCAAACGACATTTACGTAAATACTGCATATTATGAGTATATATATAATTATATACCTATAAGTATACTCGTATATTTTATGCTGCTACGAAAACCATGCCATGCAGATGACACTTGTTGATTTTTTTTACGCACGTCTGTCTATTAATCCGCCAAGTGTAAATTGCGCTCGTAGAATTTTTTTTATTTGTTATATTCTTATATACAGCTAGTATAGGATAGGTACGTGTTTAATACCTATATATACAAATATATAATATACACGTAACATTGAGAATCACGCAGTATTCAACTATTTTACCTTTGCGATTTAAGTTTATTATAGACGTATATAGTCGTTACGTAGATAAGCATACATAATAAAAGAGGACAAAGCTCGCCATATATGACCAGTGTAGAAACGAATGACGTATATTAGAAAATTGCAAGACGTTTGGACTAATTAAATAATTACAGTAATATCATCGTTTTTTATACAATTTTAATTTATAATATTTTATATATTTTGTTAATTAATTTTTATGTGTAATCTTATTGCTAAATAACATTACAGAGTTTTTAAGTGCAGTATAACACAAACTCCAAATTACCTAATTACAATTAATATATAAAAAAAAAAACCATGTGCATATATCGGTTGGTACTACTCTATATAAAATTATAATATGTTAGGAATAGTTTACATTCACCATTACCCGAAGACTGATGCCAGATTTTAGGGGCACTTTTGTCTTTCACTCATCTGCCCTCCAAATTCACAACCTAACGTAGACCACAATCATAAAATAACAACACAAATCTAATAGATACATAGTATATAAGCATACTCCAATCTATATATTATGGATGCCCAAAAATTAGTTTCCGGGTAATCTATATAGGTATATACATACGAATTGGATTTTATGAATTTTCATTTTAATAATGAAACAATGATGAACTATTAACTCTTTTAACTATAGTTCAGAATTGTATATTAAATCGACAACAGTTTCGCAGGTTAACACGTTTGTATTACTTGTCAACAATCTATCACAAATATAAGCGAAAAGCTATATACGTATTTGTCAATAAACCCCAAAAAAAAAAAAAAATAAATAAATAAAACAGGTACATTATAATATAATAATAGTCTAACTTAATATTAAATGTCGAAATCATTTTAAATAAATAATTATACAAAAAAATTAATATATTTTATATACATTTTTATTTCACACACAGTTTTTACGAATTATAAACTCAATATTTTACAGTCATTCAATTTTTCATTTATTTAATTTGCTAATCAACTTTTCCATTTCAGCTGTTTTCTCGACTTAAGGTGTGTTTCTTTGGTTTAGATATGTTTCATATTGGATCCCTTTTTCAATTAGTAAAGATAGATTTGGGCGGGTGGAATAAAATTCTAAATTAAGTTTTCCGTCGAATGATTCGTAACAGTATAAAGTTCGTTCTGAATTAGATGAATGTTCTACTCACATTTTTTGTGAAAAATCACATTAAACAGGTTTTAATATTATTTTTATTTGTCTATAAATATGGAAATTAATTTGAAAAGTTGTATATGATAAATAATTTTTATCGGGAATTAATTTGAACAATTTATTTTGATCATTTGGAACCAATTCCGTATTTCTCTATATAATAGTATACAAAATCTACATCGTTAAATATTACTTATGTTTAAAGCGACATCAATGCTTAATTGCAAAATAATACTTGATAAATTATAATATGTTTTATGTCTATATTTATGAATATGTTAGTATAACTATTTTATCAAGGTTTTACTTGCATTTTACTTGTACCTATTTACAATAATATACGCAAATTATACGTAATTCCGTAAATATACAATAAAAAACGTAGTATGCAATTGTTGCTATTCCTACGACGAGGAACCCAGTGGTGCAGTCTATGATGTGCATCTTCCTTTTAATTTTTTACTTTTTGTTACACTCAGGAAACGTGCGACACGTTTCGTAGTTTTGTTGGCCGGTATATAATAAGTGTAATATGGAGGCTAGTTCAAGAAAAGTTTCGCCAACATTTCCTTACAATGCTGCACAACTACTCTATACATACAATCGCTCACAGACAGCGACCACAAAAGTGTTCCAGGGTTCGATCGAAACTGACTCATAGAGAAAACGGACAGCGATAATCATTGTCGCATATAATTTTGACAACTAATGGAAAATAATACAAAACCAGCACGCTTGAGTATCAAGATTTTCAAGGAAGAAAATAATACGTAACGGTACGTTCCGATACGTTCTGGAAATGGACTCGAGTGTTCAAGAAGTTTACGATACGTTAAACCGATACACCTGTGATACGTATCTATCCCTATCGGGATTTAATGTCAACACGCGGATTACGGTGCGTCGGTACGCTTGTATCTTTTATAATTTGATAAGAAATTATTATTATTTAAACATTTAAATATAACTTGTTATATTAATATATTATTAGTATTAGGTTTATTGTATAAATTTTTTTTAACCTTAAAAAATTATTTAAGTGTAATAGGAAAAATAATCAAGAATTTTCTTTTTTCTATAAGTTAATTTATTATAGTTAGTTTAATTTCAATCACAGTCTCTTAATTTGGAAATTACAAATTCAATATATAATGTATTTTTTAATACTTTCCCAGTAAATGAGGTCGCAGTATATATTATAACATCATCATCTAAACATTGCAGCTGAGTATAAAAACTTAATTTGGTCGTTTTGATTCTTGGACAAATTAAATTAGACAATATTCCTAAAATAATGAATATTTAAGTATTATTCATATTTTATAACTTATAAAACATAGTAAATGATCTGTAACCTAACATAGGCTGCCAAGCATCCGATATTATATTATGTTGATTCAATATATTATGTTATAGCCCTTATTAAGATAAAACTACATAACACTTCATGAGCTTAAAAATTGTATACGGGATTTGTATAAGAATTGTATAATATTTAAAGATCTTATATGGAGTGTGTTTATTTTGTTCTACAGTATACAATACAGTTCATAATTTTTTATTTTAATATTTTAGATAATTTATTGACATTAACCAGTCCAACCAGTGGGATATCGACTGGCGATCCATCATGTATGAATTGTACCACATGCCAAACTAGTTATTATTGGAAATTGGAATAATACTTCTAAGTAAAATATTAGTATTATAATATATACTAGAACCACAGGGCACAGACACTAAGTTGAAATAATGCTGGATATTAACCATTTATTGCTGTCATAAATATTGTCAAACTGTTTCTTATGTAGCAAATAATTCAAAAGAAATCAATTCCATTATGAACTTGAAATTCATAAAAACAAGAAAATTAGAATTAAAATATTAATAATTTTAAAAATTCAAAATTACGTAATATAATATGTAATCATTAATCAGTTATATTGATAAAAACCAGTAGAGGTATAACCATAATCAGAACTCGGAACTTCCTCATTGAAAATTCAAATTCTTATACGTCGAGATATTGTTTTGATATGTTACCTACTACAAAAAACTAATACGTAACGATAAAGTCTTCTTGAAAATCTTGTATATCGTAGGTACACATAATCGTATGTGACAATTTGGACAGGAGTCATCTCGACCGACGTTACCGTGGTTGCCGGCGTACTGAAGACTGCGGTCTTACATACAGCAACCACACGATGTAATCCGCAAAACGACATAAACGAACGTTGTCGCTGAAATCCGGAGAGGTTCTAGATACGTGTGGTTCAATCGTGGTAGCACGGCCGAAGCGATTGTCAACTTAATAATATTATATTGTTTACAGTACTTGTGGATATCATTTAGAGCTTTGATATTTTTCGTCGGTCAGATTTATGAAACAACTGCCACGGCAGTTTTGTCCGGGCCGTCTCCATTGTGCGATTCTTAAGTTTTCACGTATTTTGTTGTTAGTGAATGCGTACTGTATACAGTTTTGTCTTGCAACAAGTCTTTATCAGTCCGACAACATATTCATTCGTTTTTCGAGGATTATACTCTCAATAATAAGCTCTAAGGTATTATACGATGCAATACAGGCCGTTATAGAGATAGATTGCAGTTTCAAACGCATCTGTACATATCCAACAGTTATTTAAAAAAAAATAATTTATTTTATTTATACATATTATAAATTATGGGTAGGTTTGGAAAATACAATATGAAATAATAGCTGCACATGTATGACAATTTTTAATAGGTACCAATACAATGTTTAGGCTTCAACACTACCTATAATATTAAAATGTATAAATATAAAACAAAACTCTTGTGCATTATCGTCGATTTGTTTATAAGCCATATTCAAATTTTAGTATAACGCAACTGTAATATTTAAGTGTGTCTAGTGTTACTGTACGTATATGCCTCGCAGCACAACTAATCTGAAAGTTTTCGGTATTCTGACAAATTATTTAAGAATGTTTGGGCTCGATTGTTACGCAATAGCATAACATACGTGACCAACAATTATCCCATCACAACGCACTGCGCAAAATATATAATTAATAAAATTGGTTTCTATTTTTAAATGATAGAATATAATATGATGTTTATATCTACCACCTACCTAAATTATACATTAAAATATAATGTATAACATAATATTAATTATTATAATAAACGAATTACAAAACAAGAAATATGATTCAAGATAATAACTCATGTTTCATAATCTCCAATTAAAAATTTCCTCCAAACTTCAGAAATCTAGAATAATTTTCAGTTACAATTTTCCAAAAAAAATAACCTAGTTATTGAAAATAATCATAGAAAATTAATATTTAAATCATGCAATTCTGTATGTTTGAATGTGTTACATATTATATATTTTAATATTTATAAGGATATTAACTATTCAGGTGAAATGTAATAAATATTTTGAACGAAAACTGAATTCTACCAAATCATTTTTCCATCTAATGGTATAAATTTAGTTGACGTTATATTTTATGTGATGTCCATGTTCTATAATAATTATATAATACAAATTACAACGTATTACTGCCGAGTGCTGAGAGTGTCGTGAGTGCTTTGAGGTTTAAGTTATTTATAAAAAAATGTTCCACTAAATTTCAGCCTTAAAATATTTTAGTAGGTGTAAGAAAACGGTGGTTAATATATTATTATATACAATATAATATAAGTCCCTCGAAAACAATACATATAATCTCAATTCGCCTACACACACTTGCGCACTCAAAACTACAATATAGTATAAATTATATATTTACATCTCACGACATGCGAAAACCTTGACAGTAATGATTTTAAGCAGGACAATACGTAAATCAGTAAATGTAAATTGTTTTTTTGTTTTGCCCTCGATAACGGTGTAGAGCCTACTCGTTAAGTCGTAAACGTTAATGTAGTCATGTTTTTGGATTAATTTGTTAGTCTGTCGCCAATGTGCGATATTACTCAATTGTCGTTGCGCCGCATGATAGTATATATTATTAAAATGCCCACTCATGTTTATCGACGACAACAACACAAAAGCCGTTAGTGGGTCTTTACGAATTTTAAATTTTATATGAAATAATAAAAGCGACATCGTTCTGCAGCGAACTAAACAGAGGTATACAATACAAACTGCAGCACCGACGATACGCGGATTTATTTTAATGTGATGGGAAAATTTAAGGAAATCAGCGTAAAACGTACATAAACAGTGAGTTAGGTACATTATATTATAGGAATTTATGGTGGTTCAGAGACCGAGATATGGGCAACAGTAGAAGCTCGTAAAAGGGGCGCTTGCGGTGGGAATTCGCTTTGAACCTCTCGCCGAGAGGTGCTATTTCATATATATAATCGTAAATCACCAATCGATAATATGCTGCACAATCTACCGCCGTCGCCGTCACCGCATATTTTGTATTTATTATAATGATCAAATAAGTAATAACGAAGAATCTAAAAAGGGTCTGTAAAACTGAATGATGGGAATGCCGCGCACTCGGCGTTAATCACAATAAACGTGGCGTGTATATAGAGTTGTAAAGGCGCAGGTGGCGTGCAACAAGTAGATAATGCCCGGCGGCAAATCGTCTGCGAGGGACCATACGTACACGCGTATTCTAGACTTTTTTTTATTATTTTTTTAACACATTTTAAAACGGTCAGTTCTGCTCACCCATAAACACTGCTGTTAAGTACTTTTTTATTCTGTCAAAATTGCCCGGCAAGGAATGTCACGCATAGATTCGAAATAAAAAAAAAATGACAAACGTCGACTGAAAGCGAATGACCACACGGACCGTTTAGAGTGAAATCTATTTGAAAATTAAAAGTCCTAGTGTACAATTATCTATAATTGTAAGAAATCGAAACAAACTTGTGAGATTTTCATACAAATAACGACGGTAACAAAAACAATATATTATTATACATGAATATCGTATGGGTTATTTTTTTGTTAACCTATGAACCGAAGAATATATAAGGACGTTATAGTCGGTATATAGCTATTCTGTATTCAAAACAAGTGTATGTATATCCTTTTAAAAATAATATATGTAGTTTAGTTTTGCAATGATTATTCGATTATTAATTTATTATCCACTACTCAATGCCCTAATTTAATTAACATCATTCAAATTAATGTAAATATGCATTTGTATCTACGGACAGTAAGCGTAATGTATTGCATTTAATCTGGGTAAATTAATATTTTATTCATTATATAAATATATATACATAATATATAACACGTAAATAATATTCATTATTTTAAATTAAAAATATAAATTGGACAATTGGTATTGCCTATAAGTGAAATCCGAGTTCCATAGTCTATAATACACTCGTAATTTAATAAATATGTATATTGTATATTATGTTTAATTATATTAGGTATATTAGATAAGGTAAGGTAAATTATAATAAAATTAGAATTTCACTATTTTATTTTTAATATATTAATTCCTTCTTCTAATTGTTATAGTGTACATTTAAACCTAAAATATTATAGCCATATTAATAGCGGTTACCTAAATTGATAAGTCCACATATAATTATAATGATATTTAAGGAATCGTTTGAAATATTAAACACATATTAAAAGCGCGACGAGTAAGGTTAAATGAGAGATACAACACATTATACATAATAATATACACTATATAAGCATAAAATAAAAAAACAGAATAATGTATAAAAGGTACCTATATAATATATACACACACACATATTTTATACAAATACATTTAAGATTAATCGAATAACAAGAGACAACCGTTTATTATATATTATACAAACAAAATAGGAAAAAATGTACGCGCACAAACACATTATGTACACGATCGGCGAACAAATGGCCAGCAGCTGTCATACATTGACATTTTTATTCTAGCAAGACTATCTTTCTTTTGATACTGCTGCTGCGTGGCGAGAGGGTTTAGCTGATATATATATATATATATTAAATAATGTGTATACCCATATTGTTATTTATTTTTTCTTTGCGCACACAAACCAGATCTCTATACTACATAATGCTGATTTAAATTACAAATATTATTATCATATACACGGAAAGAAAACCGTATACATATATGCCGCCACCGCGACCACTGCCGCCGAATCCATGCCTCTGGCGGTCTGTCAGCGATATTGTCATGTTATAGTAAGTATATATATATAAGCGCGAGCGCGCGCGCACACACACACGACACATGCTGGCGGCAAACGGTACCTTATTCTGGTTCAGTTTCTTCACATATGTGTATATGCCTGTAGGTATATATATATATATATCATCTCGCATATATACTGGCTTCTAGAGAGAACTCATTTTAAAACCATAAATTACGCAGTGGCTCCGGACACAATAGCGGTTTTCTTTGTATACATTATCGTCACCGGTAAATCTTAAATTATTACATACACCAGACTTACTAATAGATTATTAGTACACACATTCGTCGGTGTTTATACCTGGGACAGGAGCCGTACGCGCTGGGCCTCCCGGCGGCGGCGGTATCATAATATTATTATAGTTCACTACAAGACGACAATACACACCTATATTATATGCATCATCATAATATAATATAATAATATTGTAATACCGTCGTTGTAAAAATAATAATTATTATTATGTCCAATAACAAGAATAATGCCGACGACAATAAAATAATATGTAAACGTCCCAACGAGGCCGTCGTCGCACCACCACTGATGGGGTTTAATGTGTGATTTTTTTTCAAATCTTTTGTTTCAATTTTTGACGCAAAAGAGGAGAAAAACTACATAGCTATATATAAAATATCGGTTATATACTACGACGGCAGGTCCATTTATTATGGTTGTGCAATTCGTCTATAACCTTGCGCTATCCTACCAAACCGATCCGGCCGGGCGTCTTAATTAATCTCAGACCTTGAGATTATATTCCCTAAGTTCCCGATGGCTTATACCTGCAGACACATTATTGGGAATGCGCGATAGTGTATAATATCATTTTATTACATAGCGAAACGATTCGTAATACTGTTGCGCATAGCATATGGCTTAACAATAGTACATAACAGTCAACAGTAGGTAAAGTGCAAGAGTATAATTTCGATTCATAACATATTAAAATATTAATATTGTACATTTGTAAACGTACCTATATAATACCTATATAATACTACTATACGTTATAACGCCGACCACGTGTAACACACAATATGATTTGCGCCCGTGAGCTTCAAAAAAATTAATTCTAAATAAATCTAATGATACTTTCTTATCAACGGACAGTTGTCGTCACGGCCGCGAGAGTAATTTAAAACAACAAGTTTCATGTAAAAACTAAAAATACACGCACTGGTTACCGATGGCAGTTATTTACAGAAAAAAAAAGTGAGTTATTTTATGTATAATATGAGATCTATAAGTCTGTAAGTCGATGCGAGATGGGTATCTCGACCGCGTGCCGTTTTAAATATTTGTGATCTGAACTTCTTGTTGTCGCGTTTGAGATACGAGATTTAATAAACCACACGAACTCCGTGATTTTATTTTAGTAAAATTGATAAAAATTCGAGAAAAACAAGTTTTTACAAAATTATTATGTTGTCGTCTGAACTTATGTACAACGAATTTTTGAGATGGTTAAATATGTTCCGATTCGAACCGCGATAATATTGGGAAAAAAAACAAACTGAAATAAAATGAAATAAAAAGTTAACCGAAAATATAAAACACAGAAACAACAACTATTTTCGAGCCATAAAATAAAGGACATGCCGGAAGGCTTGTTGTCACCAGCAGGAGCCGCGCCCACGGATCCTTTATGCCCCGCGGGGGACTGTGGCGGCGGCGTTTGATAGTCAAGTAAGAAGCGCGAACATTCAAATTGAAAAAAATAAATAAAAACCCACTCCGGGGAAGCCACAGCCGAGTATACATGTGTGTGCAAATGTGATCGTTCAGTGTTGGTAGTGGGGCGAAAGTAAAAGACGTGTTTAAGCGTATATAGTATACCTCTAATAACATTACCACAGTTGCGGTCAGAGCGCGAGCGAAAAAGGATTAAGATAAAAAAAAAACGCAAAATGTAACCAGAACTATAAAACATAACGAGTCAAGGTGACCTATGAACTCTAATGTCAGTCTGTTGGCGTGTATGCACCGTATGTGCCTCGGCCAACGCCTCTTACGATATATATATATATATGTAACATATATACCTATATTATACACTATAATATATAATATATATGGTAAGAAACTGTTTAACCGCCTTCTTATCTTTTTATGTGGTGGCGGCGATGGACTTTTAAACGTCTATTGCGTTCGGAAAGCGTTTTTTTAATTTTTATTTATTATTTTCACAGCTGGCCGGAATCGTGTATATAGGTATATATTATACGTAGATATTACGCGCGTATAACATATATAGGTACGACATTATTACGATATTTTTACGAGTTTTGACTGTGTCAAAAATAAAAATTATATTTTGGTCGAAACGATTATACGGAAACGGAGGGAAAAAATAACGAAAACATGAGACTGCAATGCTGACGACGAGCCGATTGACGTTTCGGTGTGTTTCGGACGTTTGTTTTGTACATATTATTAACATTATATAGTATAATAATATGGTCTGCCCGTAAACGGTAAAACAATAATGTACACGTCATTACACGATCATTGTCCAGCTGCGGCGATGCTTTTACCTGTCTGAGCGAGGACGTGTTGAATCGCGTTCATATATCGTTGAATAAAACAATTCATGCGGAAATGCCTCTTTCTATATGTTAACGCGACACATTATGTACGATATAATATTATGTGTCTATGATTGGTGTATGAAATCAAATAGGTTCACGAAATGTTATATAAAAATTATCGTACTAATTCCAAGAGCGTTACGATAACGGTTCAGATCGCGAAATTTTTGAAATCAGATATACTAAATCATCGACGTTTAAGTCGTTTACTAGGTAGGTACTATACTATATGCTGTTCTCATTTGCTATACTGTTTTAACGTACTAAACGATCGATTTGTTTGGAAATTCGAACTGTGGTTAGTAGAAACTATATAGAGTGTACCTATAACAAGTAAAGTTGCGTATTGGAATGCGAAGTATCAATTACGTCTGTATAATCTGATTCTCCTTTTAAACTCTATTATTAGTCATAAATGGTATTCTTCATGTTGATCCACCTTATCATACAATTAAAAACGAAAATTAACTCACCAATATGCAAACAAGTTTATATTATTATTTAAAAACATACAATTGTTAAATGGCATTTATATAATTATATAATTTTGTAAAATCGAGTTTCCGATCGCATTATAATAATATATTAAAATCGAATTACATTATATTATACCGTGTAATATCCAGATGCATTTCAAAGTCAATCGCTTATACGAGGTTTTTTTTTTTAAAAAAAACTGTATTATACTATATCAATGAATATATCACTTTTTATTATAGGTATACGGTAGTGTGTTTTTTATGTTAGCGGACAACGATTACTGTTGAAGATCTTATCAATATTATTAATGTATATAGTTTTTAATTGAAACGAGCGAATAACACAGTCGAACAAGAGATATTTTGATTACCATCTATTGTGTTATTAGACATCCGTTTGGTTTTTAAAATATTCTGAATATTTACCAGACACGAAATAATAATAGCGGTATAATTTTACTTTCGATAGTTATATTGTACTAAGCATTAGCTGCTGTAGTACGACACAGTTATTACTATAGTTTACAATTACCAATCAAATCAGATGGTAGGTTATATAACCTAATATACAAATATGTCATATACAAATATGCATTTGTGTCAGACATATTTCAATAAAAATAATAACAATTGTGTACATTATGTTCGCTGAGTGTAATCGTAAAATGTTTTTGTTTATATATATATTTATACCCATAAACTACGGTGTTTTATCATTGTATGTGATATATATATATATATATATACACGTGAGGGTAATCATATAGGTATTGTGTTAAAAAATAAAAAATGACTTTGCGCAAGGATTAGATATGAGGAAGACAACGTCGGTGGCGGTACGATGTATCGAATTTTCTAAGATATAACCAACCGGTTTGGCTGTGTATGTAAATAATATTGCAGCGACTACGCGAATTTCCGCACGTTTAATTGACATCGGTAAAGACGTCGTATAACGCGTTCTATATAGGTATAATATAAAACGATAATATGATATTACGTTTAAACGAACACGGTGAATGGCGAGCGAGAGAGAAATAAAAAGTGAAGTTAGATAAGAAAAGAAAATAGTAATAATAATAATAATAATAATAATAAATAAAAAGGGATACGCGATTTAAATACAAACAGGGGCGTTTTGTTCTATTTGTTCCGCCGTCGTCGCGAGGTTAATGCATTTGGCCCTTATATGGATAAGTCGGGTTTGGCGCGCGCAATAAGATACCGAGCTCGTGTTGCTCTGTAAAAATTTACGTACACATGATATATATATTATTATGTATACCTACTATATACATCTCACCTTTGTACAAATAGAGGACAAAGACAATGTATATACGCACTATGTATAAGACGCATGCGCGCATACGTGTGTGTACGTGATGTGTCGTATATACAGATCTGTGTGTTTGTGTTATTATATTTATTTTATTTTTTATTTGCGTAACTTTCAGCGATACGATTATCACTACCCTATTGTTTTGACCGCGCGTATAGCACGCGGTCCTATACTGTACGGCAGCTATCACAGACGAAAAATATACTGCAACAGGTGTGCGTCGATGTTATCTGTGAGCGTATATTATATAGCGCCGCTGTGACCGAAGACAGCTGCGGCCTGCAACGGAACTATTGTAAATACACAGCTCGCAATAGTTATAGGTACCTATAACTATAACTACATATTATAGGTACCTATCCATAATATATGAATGCCGTGTGGGGGTGAAGTGAATTTTAAGAAAAAAAAATTACCGTCGCGCGAAGCAGGTGAACAAATTTTCGATAAAATATATAGGCATATAGCAGTATACACTGCACACACTGCAGTTGATTGACGACGACCGGATGCAATCGAAATATTATATATTACGGTCTTTCGACAATCCTGGACGTTTAAATTATGTATAAATATGTTAGATCTACGAAAGACACGCGTATATATATGTATATATATATATATATGCTTCTCAACATGCACCTTTTCACTTTTTTATTTATTGTAAATATATATCTCGTTATCCTAAGATATATGACTTGCATTTCGTATGCAAAGTACTACAAACGGAGGCATATGTGTATATATATATATATACTATATTGTTTACTACAATATATTTTACACACTCCCTAACTTAACCCTAACGATGTATTCGTAAAGAATTTATAGCAGATTGCAAGACATCCGACTGCGACAAATATATTATAGGTACATATTATAATATACTTATATACCTAATAGAAGTTAAAACGATTATTTTGCGTTACGACATTAGGCATAAACATTACTTCTACTGCTATAGGTATATATCTAAATTCACGACCTCATAATAATTTTGGATATTATATTAATCATTGATAATCTCTAAGACTCTTAGTCAATAACCGTGTTTGGGTTCCCATCAGTATCTTTACAACTTCAGCGCCACAAAAAATATTTTTGTACGATATATTAATAGATCAAAATATTATATTACCCATAACAACTACCGTACATATATCATATAATGGAACTCACCGAGCATCTTGCTAAGGTCAGCGTTGTGCAAGTCGGGATTTTCGTCAGCCAACTTTTTCCGCTCCACCTTGGCCCATACCATGAACGCGTTCATGGGTCTGCGGATCCGTTGCTCTTTCACCGCCTTCTGTTGCTGTTGCTGCGTCATCTTAGCCGTCTGCTGTTGCTGCTGCTGTTGCTGTTGGCCGCCTCCGGTTATACTGTTGTTGTCCTGTTGCCGCTGCTGGTGGTGCGACTGGTACGCTGATGACAGCTGCTGTTGGTGGTGCAGGTGGTGTTCGAAAACCGATCCACCGCCATTATGCTGCAGCCAGCACGCCGCGGCCGCATCATCCGAAGACTTCTGCGCCGACAGCGAAGGTGGTACCACCATTTGAGTCACAGGTATTTGCTGCTGTTGGATTTCGGTGACTGTCGACTGATGGAACTGGCCAGCGCCGTAATTCCGGTGGTATGGCTGGTACGCGTACACGGAGCAAGGCGAACCGGAAGTGGGCGAGTGACCTAGGCCACCGTATAATCCCTGATGGTGAGGAGAGTCCAGACCGTGGGTTTGTAACTTAAAGTCTTCGGTTATCCTGCAGAGAGAGAAACGAAGTGAAACGTTAAATACGGCCAGATTATAGATTTACGCCGAAGTGCCGTCAATGAAAACTAATTGATATTTTAATAACTAATAACTAGGTTGAAAATATTGTTTTTTGTTTCATATCATCCTATAGTCGATTTCGAGAAATTTAGGTTTCGATATTTTTGTTGGACTGTGATTAATATTTAATAACTTCGTTTTTTTTTTTTTTATTTTATTTATATTTTTGATTTTAAATTAAAAAACAAAATACATTTCTCGATATTTTGATAAAATTTTCAAAAAAATATTTTGATTCCAAATAATCAATTAAAAATATATATTACCCGTTTAAAAGAACCTTTATGAACTTAAAATAAAACACTAAACGTTATACATTTTTAAAAACGAATATAGACATTTCAAGATTTAGTTATTCCATAATATGACTAAAAATCTTAAAATGTAATTGACTTATATTTTCTTAGATGATTCACAATCAAAAATAAAACCATTCAAAATAAGTGGTGATTAAGTAAATAGGTAAAATAAATTGTAGCCGCCATATATCTTTTTTTTTTTTTTGTAATCAAACTATGAAATGCTCGTAAATAGTGGACAGTTATATAGGAATGCACGAATGTGCCTATATTATATTATATAATTAATATTATTTATTATCATCCAACAAATTCGCAGTTAATTGCAAATAATATTTTGATTAATTTAATATTAAAGGACCAATATTATGACGACGTATAAAATATTTTTTTGCGTTTTTGACACATATTATTTATGTAATAGATATACCTATTATTAATCACAAATCTGCCATATGACGCATGCTACTATTTAGTACTATGTTCGTTACTAGATCAATTCCACATACTTTATAGATACACGAGACAAACGTGTTTTATTATCATTTAACAGAATATATAGTGTCTAAACGCAGTGGTGGATTTTCAAAATTTTTCTAGGTTAGGTTAGGGTAGGGTCCTAAAAAATAATATGTATTTCAAATATATTATTTTTATAAAAACAAGTGTTTACTGAATTTTAATCTATGTATTGTATTATATATAAACCTAAATAATATTATAATTTACCAAATAAAATCCAGTCATTATTTTTTAAGTTATCAGATTTAGTGACAACTAAATGACCATCATCACGATGATCTCGTAGAGAATTGTTTTGACGCCCACATAAAATAATAACTTCAATTATTGGGTTAATTTTGTTTCTATTTTCTGTAATTTGTTTAACCCTTTCGGTAACTAATTGTTGTTCAATAGACATGCTTGGATTTTTTAAAACGTTTGAAAAATTAATATCATCGAGAAAATATTTTTGGTGATATTCTAGAGATGAGTATTTGGTAAATATTTCGACCACCGCATGTTTCCAGTTATTAAATTTTTTTTGCAAGAGACTACCTAACAATTGAGAATTATGTCCACCATAAGATTTCGAAAACGCCACACAAAATTTGTAAAATGCACTAACTTGTATTGCTAAATACGATAATCAAGAAAATCGCATTGACTACGAATATTAAAATTTAAGATTTTTTACTTTTTGGTTTTTTTTCCAAAAGTAATTGATGTTATTGGAAATTTATAATTTATTTCTGGTGTCCAGGTTTTATTTAGTATGTCATAAATTTCATTTTGTGAAAGGATTTTTTTGCAGAATAAACTGATATCATAATTATTATGAGTTAAGGACGAAGATGGAGTTGCTAAATCATACTTAGATTAATTTGTACTATTATCAGTAATATCATTAGACGAAACTGTCTTTTAGTTGGTGAATTTTCTTTTAAGGTATTAGTTTGATTAACATTTGATGTTTGAATAGATTTTAAAAAGAAATGTTGAATGTATGATTGAATTTTAAACGACATTTTATTGAAAAATAAATTCGTACTCGCTTATAATTTTCCGTCTTAAATGTTATCGATTATTGTAATATTATAGTGTCAGTGTCAATTGTCGGTGGTCAACTAATCAATATATTTTAATAGTAGGTATGAAATAATAGAAATAGTATTGTAATATTGTCTCCTATAGTGGAAAAATACGTGGATAAATTCACTATTGCAATATAACCGAATATCGGGAAATTGAAGTTACGACGGACGATTTTATCAAAACTATAAAAATACGATGGTAAAATATTATTATTATTTCAGTAGATTCTTGATAATCAACCTACTTTTATTTAAAATATATAAATATATTTTATACAGTATTCCTACTGAGTCAGACCCTATGTATAGTACATTATATAAATTAAAATTTATATATATATATATGTATATATCAGCGTCTGGGTTGGGGAGGGGTCTTGAATTCGCCACTGTCTAAACGTAAAACGTTATATTCCAATATAGTATTGCATATAACACCACAAGGAAGTCGTATAATAATGATGAATATAAAACAGGTATTGATTAATTTTTTTTAACCGTCGTTCGTCTAAACTCTAAAGCGTTTAGACGCATAGTAGGTATTATTTTACCATTAACGTAAGTCGAAAGCAACCAGACAATAAACATCAATAATAAATGGCTACTTCACTTATAAGTTATAACTTATGTAGAGCCTAATATTATTTGCCATGAAATTTTTAAAACAACTCCTAGTTTAAGCACCAAACGTGATAACGTTTGTGTAGTATATACTTACTAGTATACAATATGTATATTATAAAACATAACGTTTTCACAGGTCACAATGAGTTCAGTGGGGTCGGACGAGCGTATTGTTATGATTTATAGTTATTGATAATATATAAAAAAAATAGGTATGTACCTATTAAAAACAAAAATCAAAATGTCAAAAATGCCCGTACATTGAACTTTACAATTGCTAACCAACCCAGCGACGAGGCACTATTGATAAGCCGCAAAGCCGCAGTTAATGTCGTCGATGTTAAAAACAACTTACCTACTTACGTATAACAGTAGTGTACCCACAGCGATAAACAGACACGCGTATTATATCATCATAATGTATAGTATATTGTGAACACGCTGGAATAACAGTGAAAACGTCAGAACGCGCAAGTCGACCCAAAACGTTTTCATACCATCACTATAATATAGTTTTTCGATAATAATAATAATAAGAAGAATAATTATTATTATTTATTGTTTATATACGATTATTATTCTTAAATTCGATCATCTGCAGATCAATCGGCGGTATTTATACACGAGATGGAAATAAGCGTATATGACATATAATATATCATATACCTATAACTATACGGCGACAGGAGCGGGTTTCGAAATGTTTCTAATAACTGCACTATTACGGACGCATTGTTAAGCGTGATTTAATGTTAGAAAAAATAAAAATTATGAGTCATGTGCAATAATTTAGCTCATGTAATAACATTGGGGATAATAATAATACTATATAGGAACGAGTAACAACACACGTTATAGATATACACAGAACAACGTTCTATTAAAATCGATAATATATATTTTATAATACGCAACGAGTAACTTTACTACAACCAGTGTGTGTATTATAATAATTTACCAGTGTATAATATATATTATATACCTACCTAACGTCCTATTACCGATGGGGCCTCATATATATATATATATATATATATATAATATTATACTACGTGGTCTGTACCAAAAACTACTTTCTTATCAGTTAAATTAACCTTTACTATTGTTAAGCTTGTCAATTTATTTCATTATTATTTTTCTGTACCACTGCACTGTTATTATATTATACGGTATGTATATACTATTGGCATCTCATTAATATTGCATATTAAATATACCCGTATTGTAGACAAAGCGTTCGCATTCGTTCTAAATAAAAATTAAAATAATACTGTCCCCGCGCTCGACACGGGTGCAATATTGTTGTTATAGGTACCGCGTGTATCACAATAATAATAATATATTGGAACAGATAATATGAAATATGAAAAAGTAAGGCAACAATATGCTTGTGTGCACGTAGTATACGGTATAATATACACAAACGTTATTAGGTGGGTATTTAAATCTACATTATTGATATTTTCCGCGCGAAACGTACACAGTTTGAATAACAGCAATTATAACGCGCCAAGGACATAATGATAAATTATTATTATTCTAGTCCAAATA
Organism: Pentalonia nigronervosa; assembly: GCA_014851325.1. Classification (NCBI taxonomy): domain Eukaryota; kingdom Metazoa; phylum Arthropoda; class Insecta; order Hemiptera; family Aphididae; genus Pentalonia; species Pentalonia nigronervosa. The sequence goes on from JACXSJ010001395.1 coordinate 60,383, forward strand.
TTACAAAACGTATTGTGTTCGTTATGCAGTTGATAAATTCATTACAAATTATTGCCCCTTACAGAAATTAAAGTTACAATAAAAGTATATATTATCCTTAACACGAATTCGAACTTCAACTATATAGTGATAAAATCCGACTACTGCAGATAGCAGATTCTAGTACATACATAACTGGAGTATATTGTAGTTAAAATAACTAACGAAAAATAGATTTTAATATAATATTATAATAATTATGGTGCAAAATAATGTGCTATGACGGTCGATTGTTAAATAAGTGTCCATGTATTACCTATTGCTTGTGAACGCCAAAAAATGAAAATGAACTACATTTTTCAAAACTAAATTCCATTTATACAAAAACTGTTCGTTTCACATATACGCACTATATTCTGTATCGAAGTCACGAAAAATAAGACGTTATCTTTCCAAACAAATTTCGTGTTTTGTTAGTAACTACCTATGTATAATATGAAAACATGCAGTTTTACGCGTATTACCAATGCTGCTACATGTACCGCTATATATTATTTAGCGGTTGATTATTATTCGACGAGATCGAAATTGTTTTGTAATCGCCGTGTTCTCGATTACCAGTGCTGCACCAGTATATATGTGTAACCGTCAATCTCGAAATTTTATAAAAATATTTGTCTCTATAGTTTTTTTTTTGCGTGCTAATTATATCGCATACAACGCGTTAACGCGTACAAAATGATGACGGTGTGAGAGGAAGTAATTAAATTAAATGCCATTAATTATAGATTTACAAGACTTAGCGAAAAATTCCATAGACTACGCGCTTATCATAATATTAATAGCAGGGACTTTAAATTATAGGTAAAAGGGGAGGGTAAACGTTAGGGTCAGTCGAGAGGACTTTAATAATCACCTTTAAAAATGACTATAGTTCATTTTACTTATTCCTATAGAGTAATAAGATAAACACAAACATCATAAACTATAATTTCTAAAACTTGTGTTTCGCAGACTCTATACTCCCTCAAAGAAAACGTTTGTCTATGTTTTTTTCCCATTATTTGAATTGTCTACCACTAAGAGTTCACGCTGCAGCTACGTCACTACATAAATAAAACGTATGCACTGCTTCACCGCGAAAACATTACAAACGCTGTATAGGTATACATATACTAATAAATTGTAAAACCATATTAAACCCGCTTATTGTAATAGTCGATATTTTGCGACGTCTTTCGATACCTCTACCTAATAAACTAATAAGGGCAACAATTGTGTTGCTATGTTATACGATACGCTCGTGCGGGTCACATCAGCCCATCGATTTCGACCGATTTTATCGTTTACGCGATGTTTGTCCAATAGCGTCTGTTATTAACGACACAACACGCGGGCCGACCAATGCGAATGGCGCGGAACGCGGCCATTTATTATTTGTCACGCTGACGACTTGGGTGAAAATTTTAAACGGACACTGTACAATAAACACATAATATGCATAGTGTGAGAAAAAGGGAAAGATAGAAAAAAAGAGGGAGAGAGAGAGAAAGAGTGAGTGAAAGAGAGAGGTAACCTGCAGTGGAGTACGATTACGCAAAATTGATGTTTTTTTACCATTATTTCGACAAAAAGTGCGCACGTGTCATTGTGTTGTATTATAACACAACAAAGGTGTATGGTACGTATTAGTTCAATATTTTACTTATATACAGCCGATACGATCGTAGATAATATGTTGCAACGCGAAGTGATAGTAGATTAAGGTAAAAATTAAATTAAAAATCAAAATGTATAGGTAACATAAAATTAATGGGAAGAAGACGCAATTTTAAAATTGCAATTACATATACGACGAAAAACAGTATGGGTACTGATCGAGACATTGTTAATTTTATGTACCTATGCACCAAAGGTAAGTTTGAAACTTTCTTATATAGGACATTTAAGTAGTTTTTATTGTACTAATTGTTTAACAAGATAATAAACAAACATTGGTGACAATTAAAACGCAAATATACAAAAGTACTAAATAGTAATGATAATAACTTAATTGAGATTGATTTTTGCTTCAAATCATCATAATCGTTAAATATAACAATAACCTTGCTGATTGCACACAAAACAAAATATTTTCGATGCACAAAAAGACAACACATGAGTATGTAGGTAGCACATCCAAGTATCTAACTAATACTAAATTAACTATAGTATTATACTATAGTATTAATATACTACCATAAAATATATTATATTATATTGTGATATTGTTAAAGCATTTTGGATATATTGTACCTTGGCACACCTAATAACAATCAATTCGAGTAAAACCCATTGATCGAGACGATTCAGTTCACACCGACCTCTCATTTATATTTGGTAGGTATACCCATTGGCCATTACGCTTGTCAACGACGAACTGATTTCGCCAGTTTCGTCAGAATTATTCCCTGTTTTATATCGTGTGTATATGGAAAGATGTTTGTGTATTATATACGTAAATAACGTATATTTTTTTAGACAGCGTATTTTTTTATCCACGAATTTTGTCCAAAATAAAAAACGATAACAATAATAATGCGTTTTTTTTCTTTCTTTTCTTATCGCCAACGCTTCCGACGGGTCACGTTTGACATTCAATCCTCGAAAAAAAAGCTTATCATATAATAATTATTATTTTAGCGATAAACTCGTTTCGCTCATGGTGCACTTTACGATTTACTCACGGGCGTCTTATCTACAAGAGCATACACACGCGTAGCACTATCATATAATTTAATATTATTATTATTATTATTATTATTATTAGTAGTAGTAGTAGTAGTTATATAATATCATATACATATTAATCTAATATCGTACGTAAAAAAGTATACCTTCTACACGTGGTCATTGTGGTAAAAATAATTTTCTAAACAAAATTCATTAAACAGTCTTGTCATTAAAATTTTCAAACACAAGGAAATGTGAAATAATATATTGTTTTATATTCGACAAAAATTCTAAAATATCTTAGAAATCTTTAAAACTCGCTTGCTGAAATGCCAACTGGTATATTTATACTTTAAGGTGTATAATTTACATTTAAGAACATGTGCGCAACGACAAAACCAAATGTGTATAAGATTACGATTTACTATTGCCTTTCATTCCTCGCGATTGACAGACATCCAAAATTATGCGTTTTTCTCTTTAAAATATAATTTTTACTTTTTTATCGTCGTCTGATACGGCACACATATACATATAAATTATAATATTATTCACATGTAAAGGGTTTTACGGTTTCGTTTTTTTTTTGTTATTTTGTAATTATTATTATTTTAAACATATACACACGTTATAATAATACGTTTATCCGGTTGGGCTATCGCGTACCTATTGTTATCTTTTACAGTTCAGCATGCGCGTTACGCGTACGCCGATTACCAGCGTATATATTAACACGGTGCAAAATATGAACAATTAAAAACAATACTACTAATAATAATATTAATATTATTATGTTTGTATTATCGCAATAGCATATTATTCTTAATGTATATACACCTAAATAATATTGTTTTTTTACGGCTTGTTGCTTTTGTTGTTCGGGTACATTTTATGTACCTATATACGCATCTCTTTTCTACACGTTTACTTTATATATATGAATGTTACGGATAACATTAAAATTTGGATAATGTTGACATTAGTCGAATAATATAACATTAACCAAGGATCTTTGAATATCTTAATGACTCTAAGAATGTATCAATCATGAGATAAAATAAGTTTGATTTACTGAAAATATTAAAATACATTTAAGGAATAATTAGCAGTGACCGCATATATAACTATAAAGACATTTAATAATTAAATTCATGAAATAAAATAATTTTAATTTATTAACAATTTTAAATATATTTCAAAAGTTTTATTATATAATAATAAGAGTAAAATGTTATTTAAAATACCTACATATAGTTTTTAATGTTTTTGAGTATTTTATTTTATAAATTATTTTTTGAAACATAGAATTAAAATATTATTATTTATTATTACATCGCATGTTTTCATGACATTTCGAATTGCACAAAATACTAAAAGACTTACATTTACATTTATTGGTATCACATTTTCTTTTACATGAACACTTTTTGTATCCTTGACTGCAACCATCATAACTTTTAACATTATCTACTATTGTCTGGCTAATGCTAACATTATCCGGACAGCGTTGATATTTCATGTTTATAATCAAAATGATTATACATTAGCCAAAATACATGGCTAATGTTGACATTATCTGGCCAATTATCCAAATGTTAACATTAATCTAACATATATACGCATATTAGATACGATAATAGGGCTACATATAAGATTTGCGTCATGATATAAAAAATGAGATTAGTGACATACGAATTGCGTTCCACTTAGGCCAAAGTCGGTGGAGAAAAACACAAGCTCTAGGTTTGAGTAGGTAATGAATATATAATAAAATCAGAAATAAGTAATTACTTAAAAATATTTTTTGGTCTCCCGTTTTTGAAACCAGAAGATGTAGAAAACTGTTTTACCGATGATACGTATAGTATCAACTTTACCACGAAATGAAAAAGTACAAACATTTACAGATTATTTTTTAAATACATATTATAAAGCTCCGACTGCGACTTTTCTCCTTCTTTATGTACAATGTATTCGGGTTCAATTACACAAATAACAAATAGCTGTAAAACTTTCCATTCAAAATTTAACGGTATGTTTATTCTGCTCGTCCAACAAATTTCTTGATATATTTAAAAACGTGCAAAAAGATACATCAAAAGTAAGTAATGGTCAAATAAAAAAAATTAATTGTGGAATTTACGAAAAACAAGAATTTTTAAGAAAACAAATAATTAAATACAATGTGAACAAATAATAGCACATTTTGATTAAGCATGATACAATACTGTATCATTCAATTTTTTACCAATTCATAAATATATACTTAATAACATTTTAATACAATAACCTAATCTTACTTGTATTTTTTTGTATTATTATAATTAGTTAATAATGAATTGACGATGAAAACAATATTTTTGATGTAGATACTTACATAATTACGAAATTATGAAAAACAATATTCTTAACCTACTTTTTGCAATATAATATTTAATGTTGCTATTGGCAATCCTAAATCTGTATTAAATGGAAAGAAAAATAATGTATTGACATCGGATCCAATTAGTGTATAGTTGTTAAATATTATCAATATGTAATTAGTGAAGTTGTTAAATATCGCCAGGACGCAATTCGTATGAAAAAAATGGATCTTGGGACGCAATTCGTTTGCTGCGGATAAAAGTATATTACGTCTACTTGCATTGTCTAAAATATTATTACCTATAAGCATAGGTACTACAAATAAAAATTATCCCAAACGCGTGTTTTAAGGTTTGGATATACTTTAACGATTTTAGCGGTTCATCGAAAATACGTTTGCTGCCCGACAAATATTTCACCGTTCTATCTAGAACTTTTGATTTACGCGAAATAAACATCTTTATAACGATTAACGACACGGAATCGCCCTATCAACCTATTAATGTTTGATATGAATAACAAATGAGTTTAAAAACTTCCACGACAGACGAAATAAAACTGATGGAGGTCTCAACTTCAAATTCAGCGAAAACCTCTCCGAACCCAGCGTAATATTATGTAATATTTTTAACATTGAGTATATTAACACTTCTAATTAAAAAATATTAATAAAAAAAAAATCACTAAGAAGATTGCAGAAGTGTGCCATACCGCCATTATAATAAAGTTAAAAAAAAATAACACGTGCACCAAATCCTTTAAAATGCAGTATCAATAGGAATTATAGGTATAATTAGTAAAACACGATATTGTTATAAATAAACGATTAAAAGGTATTATATGGATACCGACCAGAAGTTAGTATAGTCAGCGATCATAAAATATATTCGTATAATACACATAATCATATTTTTATGACCTGTTATTATTACCTTAATCCAAATAAATTTCCTGCAACATAAAGATTTAAATCAAACGTAATAAAAACGTCTATTAAACACGCATAATGCATAGATCATGTATCATTGTATTAATTAGTAAACTATAAAAATTAAAAGTGTTCGAATAACACACTTGATAAAAATAATAGTATGAATAAATAATTTAATATTTTTATCAATTAAATTTAACTTTAAAAATGGTGATAGGGTATACAATTATTCCATCCAACTCGATAATTTTAATTGTTCAAATACACAAATAATAAGTGAACAGAAATATCGATAAAAATTAAGTGTATGAGTTTTCAAGTGTTTATATTACATTCAAATCCATACAAATTTCAAGTGCCTACTTATTTGTATTATTTTTATAATTTACAAGGAAGCTACAAAGAACAAAAAGATCAGCCAATTCCTGCGTTCGATATTGATTGACTATATAGCTTTACATTTTTTTTCTCTATTCCACAATAATATTTATACATATTTCTTGACCAAGCTCATGTCAGGGAAGAACTGCCGAAGAACAGATGTCATTATGTCATCGAAATAATCTCATATACAGTCAATCACCCATCAAAAATCTAACGAAAAAATTGGTCATGCCATAACAATATGACTCATTTGAGGTCATTCAAGAGATTCAATTCGACACATTGACCTTCAATTTTTATCAGTTTTTATGCGATATGGGTTTAGTGTTTTGTTGACATGTTCGGTTAATTGGGCCACTACAGTTTTACATTTATAATAGGTAAATCCAATGATTGGGCCACTATTTTCAACGACTCTTTATTATTGTGTCTGGTAATTGGGCCACTGTAAATTAATATGTCATATAACAATTTGCTCGAATCGAACAGGTAATGAAATTCTATAGAATTAGCAGGGGCTACCATCAAATGAAATGGATAAAAATAGCTAAAATCGTAATTTACAAAGATTATAGAACATCGAAATCGTTTTATTGATTGTAAACTATACGATCCACGTTTAATATTATACGTAGTTCGGTAATAAACGAGAACAATGGGATTTATAACATCAGAGAGAGGAAAAAAATTATTAATTTTTAATCATTATAAATTTTCGTTTGCTCACGAGAGTCAATGTGGCAAAATTCGTTAGCCATGTGCCAAGAAAACATGCACAGCAAAAATATATACAATTTCTACAAATTATGTTCGAAGTGTATATTAAAATTAGAAGCATAGGAACAATAAAAGCCAAAAAACGAGCTTTAATTCGGAATAAAAATATTTTTGATGAAATAAAAAATTATAAAGAAAGGAAAAAGAACATATTTGAATTTGTAAAATCTGTGTCACATTATTTAAAAAAATAATTGTATTTTTATGTATCTATTAGACAAAAAATATTTATAATTATTTGACTTTGTATTATATTAAATTTGTGAAATCTGTGTATGGCATTGTTTTAAAAAAATAATTGTATTTTTATGTATTAAAAAAAATAACAATTAGTTAATAAACTATATATATTTTTTTATGGTCAAATCTCCGGATAGTAAAATATAAACAAATATTTTATAGGTACGAAGCAGGTAGATAAAATGTGGCCAATTACCGACCGCCCGGCATATCGTGTATAGATATATAATTGTCCTGCAATATTATAAATTTAATTGTTGATGATAAGACAACATGCAGATATTATATTATCAATAAAAACCGTAAAAATACTTTTCAACAAAATTTTTAGTATTTTCCGAAGATTTTTATCTATAGACGGTTTTCCGGTGTCACGGCATATTAGCGTCCATACGCGCGAATCGTACATGATGTTATATGTATGTATATATATGTTATACGCGTGCAATGTACACGATGTACAATGTATATATCATGGACTATTGACTTTGCTCCGCGTAAGTCTCGTCGTTCCCCAATCGCGAGAAATCTAAAATACATTTTTCCGGTCTATTTCGATTTTTTACCGCTCTACCGGCGCGAAATAAGACACTAAGTGACACGAATAAAAAATATATGTTAAACTCGCGGCAGACGTATGAAGGAAAATCGGTTGGAAAATGTCGCAACATATTAAATATTATTGTGTACCTTGTTAGTAAAAGTTTACAATTTATAAAACGGACCAAATGGAGATGGGGGTCGTTTAAACAATAATATTATAATCAATTCGATACATAACAATCACGTTTTTAAATTTTTCAAAACTATTTTAACAGAAAAGTTCAATATTTAACCAATAGTTCCCCATCTTGTATAATAATATAATTTATATCATTTGTATCTATATAATGTTATAAATTACGGGACTATTTATTGTACTTACTATATTCTAAAACATTTCAAACAATTCGTTGTATGCTTATTCTATGTAAAATAATAGCTTTGTTGGTTTAAGTATGATGGCGTAACTCACGTATAATATTAATAAGTAAAAAAACGCAACGGTGAACTCATAATTTGGATATTTTACACAATATGTTTAGAATTTCATTACCTACACGATAATTAACAGTATAGGTAGGTATAAAGTATATCTATAATTAGATGATGACATTATGATAGTAAAAATACTAAATAATATATATTAATATCCTCTGATGAAAATTTAACATTTTTACGAGTCGACACTGATGAAAAGGTTTATTTTGTGTTATACGAAGATGACCAAACTTTTTTGTTAATAATCAAAATACATGACGGTCAAACGTACATCTATCAACATTTTTTTCTAAATTTTCTCTATAAATAATACATAACATATATAGCTATATACCTGATATATATTATTTTTTTCTTATAAATATTTGGAATTATATTATAGTATTATCATAAAAATAATAAAGTTCTGTTATTTTGGTTAAAAATATTAATTTTGTTCGTTATACAATTTTAACAAAATAGTTAACCAATCCCACGATATACCTATGTATCCAAATTAATATTTTTTTAGTGTAGAATAGAAATATCTTTCAATTTATGAGTACAAACTTTTTATAACTAAAAGTAATTAAGCGACTGTCAGCACTGACGTGCACTATAATGCAAGTAGGCAATTGAAATGTTTGCCGGAAATAAAAAATATACCTATTATAATCATTTAGAATATTATTTATACAATATAGGTAGGTACATGCAATTTGTTGAAAAAACTTTTATGAAATCTTCCACCACCGGCAACTTAACGATCGTGTCCACACTCAGATTACCAGCGAACGGTCAAACGAGCAGGGTGGGTTGCGGGTAGAGTTGTGAGCGGAGAAGCGAGGAGGGTGTCATTTTTACGGTGCGTGCGTAATGGTTCTGCATGGTTACACACGGTATGGCTATATATTATATGTGTGTGTGTGTGTGAGCGTGTGTGCGTGTGTTGGTGTGTTGGTGCGATGACCACCGAGAGGACACGTCCGCCTGTGTTACATGGTGGCTGTCATCGTCAAACGCACACACACATACACATGTACTACCTATGCGTATTTTAGTTATACACTTCACAGTGTGTGTGTGTGCGTGTGTGTGTGCGCGTGTGTTCGTGCGCGCGAGTACAGTCATGTGCGTGTCCTAGACGATATTATTATACTATCATATGGCATACGTCATTTTGTTATTTTTTTTTCCTATCAGCACAGCCCGAGTACGTACCCATATATTATATTATGCGAGTACGTTACACGAGTTCCCATACGATATAAATAATGTATAGGTATCCCAATAATATAATATAATGTTTAATATTTGATTAAAGTTCAAATACGCATAACATACGATATAGGTACACACACATTCGTTGTACAGTATATTATAGACACAATTATTAATTTGGAGCACGTAATAACTTTTAATAGTTACACGAATTATTGTGAATTTCGTTTGAAAAGTTTACATTTTAATATAGTTATTATAACTCGTATGTATAACTAAGTCATGCTGGCACTTGACGTTTACATCATACGGTGGCCGACGATAAAAATGACACGATTATATCCTAATACTGTTGTATATGTCGTATGTTTATCGTATATCATCGTACGACGATGACCACCGCCAGGCCGTGTGATACGCTTGAGTGTTATACACCAAGCACGCCCGAAGGGCACCGCGAAATCATGCAGGTACAACAGGTACTCATCTACACCTGTTGTACCAGTGCATAATATAATACGTGCAGTACTTCGTGTTTTAGTCGTTGACGGCCATAATATAATATAAAATAATATGTGTTATTATGCGACACTCGAGATGTTGTGCAATGTTCAAGAGGATATATTAATATATATTATATACACATATATAATATGTGTGTGTGTGTGCGCGCGCGTGCAAGTATATACTGCAAGCCGTCGATAATCTCGACTATGTGATCGACACGTGCGACATGTCGTCTTCGAGACGAAATTTGGACCGAAATCCACCATGAAAGGAGTCGCAGGAATACGAATAATCATCAAATTCGATTTATCATTGTCGCGTTGTCGTTTCGTTCATCATCACCATCGGCATTTCTGCTGCCTACGTACCGAACAGTCTACAATTTTGGTCAGTGTAATTTTATATTATATATACTGTTTGTGTGCTAAGGTTTTCCTCCACCGTCGGCGGCAATACAATTCAATATAATTTAAAATAAAACACGGATTTACACGAATTTTTATAAAAAATATTGTACTTGCATATTTTTCATAGTTTTTTTTTTTTGCATATTTTCATAATTTTGAGACTAATGTGTATCCTGCGACCTTATTGCATACTTCAATTTTTACGCATATATATTACTAAACATAAGTACAATCTGCTGTAAATATCATTAGTCGGACAATATAATGATGAATCTTAACTTAAAGCTTATAATATTTACTTAACTCTGCGTGTGATATGATTTAGTATATTATAGTGTTCAAATAATTAACCCCACATCATGAGACATTAAATAATGTTTATACATAAAAACGTATATTGCGTTTAATATACATTCGTATAGTGTTCACACAACATACTGCAAAATCTAAAAGATATTATACATCTATCGTTGTATATTTTATTATATCATCAGACAATTATCGTAATGTATTTATATATCGAAAAAGCGCAATATTGATGTTAAATGTATGCACGTGTAAACCAGCTAAATAGTTTGCACGGCAGTCTGAAATACTAAACATAATATAATTATTCTTTGATCAGTTAACAGATACGTACGATTTCCAAGTATTTTTTTCTTCCTAGATTTGCATTTTTTTTTTGTTTTGTAGGATTAACGGAAGGTGAAAACGTGTTTTTTCAGAATGATTGAAATTAATGAAAGATTCAGATGATTAGATCGGGAAGAATGAGAAGAAAAAAAATCCACATTACTTTAACGAAGCGTTTACATTGGAGCCACTTTCTTTAGACACGGGATCCCGACGGTAATTAACGTTAATTTAAGTCACAACGAGATTTAAATTTTTACTCGTTTTATTTATATTTTTTCAGTCTAATTTTTATACATTTCGTTTTACTTCGTACGCTCGACGGCGCGTAACAGATAGTTGAATCGTGTGGCACATACATCTATATGGGTACACACCGGCGATGACTGCAGCATACACACATTGTGACAAAATGATTTTTTTTTTCATTGACGTATTATTATGAAAATAATAACACGTAGGTATATGGTTTTTTCGACATTTTTACGATTATTTTCATATATTATTATTATTTTTATTTTAAATCAGTATGGACTGCGAAAAACACCATAAACTGAGCTCTAAAATGCGTGGAAATATGTGTTTCGTGTCCGTGAACAAAACGCAATTATCATGCATTTACATAATTTAATAAGTAATGAATATTACACATTTTCGCTCCAATATGTGTAATGTTGCGACTTATCCATAATTATTATTACCGAGATTAATAGATAAATCCGTTGAATGAAAATCAACTTGCAGAACTTTACTTGTGAAAATAAAAAAAAAATAAAAAACAACTTTACTGTAGAAGCAGTAGTCTTTTATTTAAACATTACAAAAAGAAAAAAACGAAGTACAGACCTTGTTGCGTCTAATGGCTTTATAATGTTGCATATTATGACATCGTTTACAAGTGAGTGTTCGAATATAAATGAGAGTTTCGAATAATTGCTATTTAGATAAAACAGTTGATAAACAGCCGAGTGATATCAAAATCAAATACATAATAATGCACCTACTGTTATAATAATAATATTGTTTATATACATTTTTACTTGCATACGCGATCGTAATTGTCTTTTGTATTCATTCAGTTTAATAGTTTAAAAGGTAATTTATATATTTCTTAACAATTATTATTTATAATTTATAACCTACATGTAAATAATATATTACCATTTTCTAGTCTAAAAAAAGAATAAGAATATAAATTGAAATTATTTACGAAACTAGGCAGTGAAATGTATAATATAATATATTAAATAGTCATAATAATTAAGTTTGCCACATTGTATTAGGTAACGTATATAAAAAGTAAAAACATAAAAATCTTTTCTACAAATTATCAACACTAAATAATGATGAATAAAAAAAAAAATCACCATAGTCCACAACAAAAGATTGTATATTTTAATATAAATAAAAAATATAATATAAACATTGTTTTCTCTTATACGCAAGAAAGTAATTTTGGTAGGAATGTAATAAAAATATTAAATACATGTAATAATTTTCTTGATTATTTCTCGTAAACGTTTCGCTCACGCGTCACGTCCCCAGACCACAATCCTCATACTTCTTTGATTATTGAAAACGGATAAGAATAACAACTATTTTTGTTTTGTGTGTATTTTTTTTATAGCAAAAATAAAAGAAGTAAATGATTTTAGAAAGAAAAATTGTGGGAACTCGTTCACTTAAATTGTTGCAACGAATTAAAATAGTAGAACCTATTTAACCTGTACATTTTAATTAGATTATGTTTCTCAAATTTTATGATCCCGTCGGATCCTTTTCCTATTAATGCGGTTAATTTTACTTAAAAGTTTAATGGTTTATTTTCCCAATGACGCATCGTGATGCGAAGATAACAACTGCGCGGGATCGAGTGAAAGGGTATTATACGATAAAAGGCCTACGTTGGATAATACGGCCTAATTACCAGATACTTATCGGGTATTTTTTTTCTCTAGATTAATTATAGAGGTCAAGAGTCAGGCCAATACTCCCGTTGTATTTACTCTATGGTAAGATTAACAAAAATAAGAAAAGCATATATTGTGCATGACCTGTTGTATCAGTTGGGCAATATTTATAGAAGACAATACATGCCCGGTAATTCATTTAACGTAAGACGTACTCAGTATTTAAAAAACTATAAATATTTGTTTTAAAATTATTTAGTCATTTTTCTAAAAAATATATATGTATTATTATTTTCTATCGCTATTGTTTAAAATTTTTGTAGCGACAACAATATATATTTTTAGTTTAAAGCGGAATATTTTTTGGAAAACTTTGATTTATAAAAATCGAATTTCAGACGAGTAGTTTATAAATTATAAGTATTAAAGTTTAGATGATTGGAATGAAATACTATATTCCTTACCTTATATCTCGTACCTTGCTAAATGTTTGTCTACCACTTCATTCATTTTAACTTAAAGCCAATAAACTTCTTGTCCGAAATTTGATTTTTACAGATCGTAATACTCAAATAATATTCTGCTTCGGAATATGAAATTGAAAATGTATGACGTTATTATTCAAAAGTATACAAATCTAAGACCACGACTAACGATAAAAAAATAGTAAAAAATATAATTTTTATTCCAAAAATATTGTTTTGTAACAATATTTTATTATGTACTCGAAATATCGTCAAAAGATAGTATTTTTCTGAAATATTGAGTGTCTTGTGTTAAATGGATCACTCCGTATATTATATCAATACTAATATGCTTATACCTAATAGGTACTGTGCACGTTATTGTTGTCACCTGCAGGTAGACACTATACTGTTTAGTTCAGCCGTGATTTATTTATAGGATAAAATAATATTATATTATACCGTGCAATTGGGTAGTATTTTTATATTATTATTATGTGTGCGTAATAATAATATCATGTTCTATGAAAACACGGTCAATAAGGTATTAACTAAAGATAATTATATATAAACACGTGTTTACAGGAAGTGCGATATTGTTTGTTTTTATAGTTCTTGCTCGAAAATGTGATAACGCGTTATTTACGCGTTTTCGTTGTCTCGAGAGAACGTATTGCTTTCGATGACGAAAGTGCATGTAGCGGCACGGCGGTGTGTTAATGATTAAAGAAAAAAAAAATCATTGAATGTGAGTTTAAAGTGAAATTTAGACTACACGCAGTGGTTGCATTATGTTTATGTGTATAAACTACAATATAGGGTTTATGTAGACTATACGGCTACACGCGTATGCATATGTGTATTATTATTGTGTGTACACTGTATATATATAAGAATACTGAGAAATATCGAAATCATCTCGTTCGCAACCTTCGTGGTACCGAATATTATCAGCGTGCGCAAAAATGTTTTTTACGTGATGAAAATCGTAAAGGAAATTGGGTACATGTTTTTAGGCACTGATGTCTGTACTCGTTTAAATACAAGATGGAACTAATGATAACAAAACAGTCTCCGTATACTTGGAGGTGTAGGTATACAGTATATTATAGGTGCACAACTGTGTGTAAGTACACATACTATTATTGTACTGTACGATTTGACAATTACTGATAGTGACTTTGCGAATAGTTACAATTCCGAGAAAGAGCTTGTGAGTTTATTTAATAATAATAATAACAAAAATATGTTAACAATGATAATTATATTACATATGTAAATAAGAATAAAGAAATTTTTTTTTTTATCCAGCAAAACTTTATTTGAGAGCATCTGTTTTTGTTCTGTTTTTGCATGTATTTTTACAAGTTTTGATTAAATTATACAACACGGGCCAATGGAAGCTGCGTCGTGTGACGATTGGCTGGTTGCGGGTTTTATGATTCCAAATAAAATTATCTTTACGGCGGCAATAAAATAAAAAAACCAACACCTTACTGTCGTTCCCGTAGAATATTTTACGTTGGTAAAAAACTGCCTTTTAACAGCGTTACAAGATAAATGTTTCATGTGAGGTCAATTAGTTCTGGTGTAGACTCGGCCTTGGCGGATATGCTTAAAAATAGTTTCGTGACAAAATTTTCAGCTAAAAAGACTGACTGTACGCCGAATTGTGATAAAATTTATAAATTTACGATTCGTGTGTTACAAATGATGGGAGACAAAAATTGTAATGGCATGCACATTACTAATGATAATTTTTTTTTTTATAATTATTTACCAGAATCAAAACACACAGCGGCATTTTCTCGATTCACATAAATGTGTATTTATTATTGATATAATAAACCTATAAATATTCCATTGGCGTTACTACCTACTTTAAAAGATACAATACTGACCCAGAAAAGAGTGTTTGTACCTAACCTAACCTAACCTACGATGTTTTAACGGAAATCACAGGTCATCGGGATTTTCGTTCTCGAATTGAACATGTACACAAATGCCACATACTTATTATACACGACACATTAGCACTTTTTCTTTCACCGAGTTCCTTAATCTGTGATAAATGCTTGTTTCATTCTGTTATTTTTATTTATTATGATTATGGATGATAGTATCTTGTATGTAATTATAAACGTTTCGTCGGTGTTGTTTTTGATGAATATAACGACTTGAACGTTAGCGCATACAGATAAAGAA
Organism: Pentalonia nigronervosa; assembly: GCA_014851325.1. Lineage (NCBI taxonomy): Eukaryota > Metazoa > Arthropoda > Insecta > Hemiptera > Aphididae > Pentalonia > Pentalonia nigronervosa. The sequence goes on from JACXSJ010001395.1 coordinate 76,137, forward strand.
AAAAATAACTTAATCGTTGGACTACATTGTTCATCATTAAGATCTGCGGGAATTTTACAGTAACAACGACAAGTCGGGTCGGCACTAGTAGGTATTGGTACCGCGAAATCATTCGAAACAATAAGCGAATCAAATGTAGCGACGAAACGATAAATAAATCCGACATCGTAACTATTGCCGTTAAATATAACGAGTTCGTCTTACTACAAGTGTTACGCACAATTAATGATGTAAAATAATGCACTATATATAAAAAAAAAAAGCCGACCCTAAATTACCTGTCCACCGGCACGACACAAAACGCACGAATTACTACCTAATCGAAATTCATGACATATATTTAAGGAAATAAACAAACTGTAGTTGTGTAGTGAAAAAAAAAATAAAATTTGATTGCCTAAAATATCCAATGATTTCCGACGACGGTTATGATGAATGGAAATCCGTGGGCAATTATTATACTAATTTATTGATTGATTACCTACAACTTTTATCGATATGACGGCGAAAATGGTATGGCGTTTTTCAACAAAAAAAAAAAAAAACGTTTGTGGCAGAGAGGGGTGGTTAGGCGTTAATTTTTGAAAAGCCGGGCGACGACGTTCTTGTTTTTTTTTTCTACTGCGTGCAAGAGTACGATTTAAAACACAATATGTAGTAGAATCGCGAAAGACAAAATAAAGTCGAGTTTTAAATGATAATATAATGACGGCCAACTTACGAGTAACCGGACGGCGCGTACGCCGCGGCGACGTTGTCCTGTATCATAGTGTCTGGTTCGGGATCGGCGACACCAGACGAAGAAGACATTGTTGTTGGCGGCGACCTGGTGGGAACGCGGTCATGTCAACGACATGTCTTACGCGAAAACGGCGAGAAAAAAAAAAAATCAAAAGGAAAAACCCCGCGAATCGAAATCGAAAACGACCCGACGTTTGCCGGAAAACCGCGGGAACGGTATTGGGTGTATGCTTCCGGCTGCTGCTGAAACTATGGGAGGCAGAAGCACCTGCGATGATAACAATATTATAATATTTCGAACCGACGACGACGGCGGCGTGCGACACGACGACGGAATTCGGTTGAACAAAAAAAGTGTACGTCTATATCCAACCCGCAAACGAGAGGAGCAAAGCGGCGCACTCGCGCGAATTTTCGTCGGACGGGTCGGTGGGGCGATGCGACGGCGTTTTACGATTTTTATTTCACTTTTTCTCCGACGGTAAATAATAGGTGCGAAACAAACGGACGGAAGGAAACGAAAAAGGTTTAAAACCGACGACGTTTTGTGCGCGCGGGTGAGCTGCAGATCGGACGTGTGTGCGTTTTCGTTTGCGCGCGCGCCAGAGCGAACCACTTGGACGGCCGGACGAGTTATGGCGTACTGAATCGGTTTCGGCCGGCGCGCGGTGTGCGCAGGACGGCCAAAGGGGATAACCGGCACCTATGCGTGTTACCTGGCCTTCGTGCGCCGCGCGCCGCGCTAGTGATGTGCCGCCGCCGCCGCCGCCGCCGCCGCTGCAGTCGTAATATACGTATATATAATATAATATTATTATTATTATTATTTTTATAGTAATATTACATGTAGCCTATGGTATTTACCTGCAACATAGATACCCGTAGTACGGTCGCGCGTGGTATCCTGTGCTCCTCTATCGGCGTATAATAATAATATAATAGCTGCAGTAGTAATAATATTGGGCAGGTATAGGTAGGTAATAATAATATTATGCACTGAAACGACCGTGGCCAATCGAGGCAGAATTACGACTTACGAGCGCAAAGAAAAAATGTATATTTTTATTTTTTAATATTACTACGCGTACGCTCGCTACACGTCGTCTATGTACCTACTACCCGGTGAAGACTGTCGGAAAATTAAGACAAACCCACTATCGACTAGGTACGTCATACTACTATAGAATTTATAATTGTAGTTGTGCTCTTTTATTATATAGGTACCTGAAATTGCATATTATTGTTGGTTCAGATGCGCGCGACTATATTATAATATATTTATATGGTATAAACGGATATTTTAAATTTTTATCTATTCATTTTGGAATAATCCGTATGTTCCGGTATTCAGTCACCGGTTCTCATGCGGGTTGTATGCTAATATCACATAGATACTAATATTATATTGCCTACTATATGCATTATAGGAAGGCTTTGCATTTATAATTTATTTGCGATCATTAATCGCAGCTAGTTGAAATAACAATTTAATTTTTTTTAAAACCGCTAGAATAATTGTTCATTTTTTCTGGATAACAATTAAAAACGCAATTTTCGTTATCGCTTTTATAAACTGACAAGTGATCAGTGATTACCTTTTTGCACTGAAAGTAAAATATTTTATGAAGCAGACATTTTATAGATGAAACTGTGCATTGTTGTATACCTATAGTTATTATATAATATAAATTGTATATTGTGATAAACAATCAACATATTTTAAAGATATCATATCTAATAGAAATAAATTGAATTTTTGGGGTTTTGATAATACACCTTCAATCATTTTAAGAAAACCATATGCATACAGTTTTTAAGATTAATTACTATATGAAATATATGTTTTACAGCTTTTATTTACCTGTCTGTATTCAATAATCTTAGATTTCATGTGTGGGATATGAAACTCAGTCAATACATAAAAATATTACTTAAATATTCCAAACAATAATTTTAAACTACTGACATTTAAATATTATTAATGTAACAATAAATTCTTCAAAAATATATTTGATTTAAGACAATTAATTTATAAGCAATATACTTATATAATAAATATATAATGAGTTCTCATTTAAATATCTTTGATTAAAATTTGATCACCTATTATTATTATTGAACATTCTGTTCTTGACTCTTGCGAATGATTTATTTTTATTAGTAATATATAGAAAGTAAATAATTATTTTTAATAAACATGTAATAATTAATAGCAAATAAAACATAATGTGCAATATATGGTTTGTATACATCGACCATTGTGTGAACAGTTCCCAAGGTAGCTCTAAAAATTCACTGTGCGTTATTCAGTTTTATAAAATATGTAGGACGTAGGTACATATATAATAGGCTAAAAGTTATATTTTAAATAGAATTTTAATACGAATCTAACTTTTAATTACATTTTGACGTTTATATAAATGCTCTGCTGTTTTAAATTTCATTCACGATTTTTAAGAATATATTTGAAAATATATATATTTTAGATACATTATTTTTTTTTATTATTTTGTGTAAACAAGTTCAAATATTTTTATTCGAAAACTGAAAAAAAATAAAATAATTATTATATTGATTTTTTTTATTATAAATCGGTAATCTTAAGATACATAAGATGTATACAGGAGACTTCAATCCTCTTTTATTTCACTTTTTTGTACCTACAGCATATTGTGAATTTTAAATTCACTGGGAATTGCTGATTGATTAGATGTGTAAATATATTGAAAATTATATTAATAAGTTGTTACGAAACGAACTGTATAACGTGATCCATATAATGAAGACGATTTGTACCTTCATCGTAGACAATGGGTTACGACTTTCAGCAAGGGAAGTGAAGATTTCCGAGAACATGAGTATACTATTACTATAATATAACTCATGGTCGAATGGGCTTGATTATGAAGTTACCAAACTATGAGATTATAGAACTGATAAAGCTTTAGAAATGCAGTAGCTTGAATACAAAATCTGTTTCCACATCGGGAGAAAATAACAATTAGTACGATGTAACAGACAGGCATTAGATGTTGAAAACAAATATTGTGTTTTGTTTTTGGTTTTTTATTTTTTATACTTTTGTATTTTTTTCTCTCTGAACATATTCCAAATATTTCAACAATACATAATTTATTTTATACATGGCCGATGGCCTCGATTATTATTTATAATAACCGTTTATTTATATTAATACTCTTAAATCATTAAATTATTTAGAATAGTTAATATTGTTAATTAACTAATTATAAATATATTAATAAGTGACTAATTATTGTTATTAAAAACTATAAATGTATGGGAAAATGTTAATATGATTTAAATGTGACACCATCAACACTGTAATTAAAATAAATATAGGACAAAAATGAAAGTAAAAATGAAAAAATAGTTTATGATGAGAAAAAAAATGGTAATAGTCGAATTAAATAAGACGCAGAATTAATTTTAAATTTCATTTACAAAATAAATTAAGCAAAAAATTTAAAAACCAAATCAACTTTGATAATATATTAATATATGATAGTATATTTTGTTGAATTAATATTTTAAACAAAAACTTTATTCTCTATTTCTTTAAAAATGCAGTTCTTAGTTTCTTACTATAGCGTTGCGTAGCAAATACATTAAAAAACATTTCCATTAGCTATCAGGTATGTAATGAGTCATGACTAAAAAAATGTCCATCTTATATCATTAGTCAGAACCATGGTTATTTACACCAGTAAAGATAGTAAAATAATGTTGATAACTGTGATCATAACTCATAATACCTTAAAACATTTATATCAAAAAAAAAAAAGAATTCAAATGGATAAATTAATTAGTATTAGATATTGATATTATATATAATATAATCCAATTCAATTTAATTTCTAAATAAAAACAATATGACGAATTTATGTAAATAAAAATAGGTTTAATGTGTAATATTTAAAACACGGCATTGAAACATAATTCGCATAGCTTTATACGTACAATCATAACTGTATTTATAGATAATAATATAGTTTATCATAGAGTGTAGATATAAGCATTTAGTTCAAAACATTTGTTGTTAGAAAAATTATAAAGAATAAAGAATACCTAGCTAATGTTTTTATAATAGATTTTATCAACGCAATTAATCTTGCATGCTTTTTTATTGTAGATATTAACCATAGGATTTATGATTTTAATTAATATCAGTGGAGGATCATCTATAAATAGTTTTTTATTTTTTTATCTTTAAAGATTTATACCTCTTCGTGCTATTATTTTAGATGCACTTATATGGACTATAAACTACGAGCATAAAGATTTGAACTCAGCGTGACAGTGATATCTGTTAGCGACGTTTCTGAAAATAAATTTTAAAAAAAATATCTCTCTAAGTTTAAACCAGACCAAGTAAATCACAGTATTCATAAATTTAATGTCAATTGAAAATATTATTATATAATATATATAGATAGTAAAATTGATGGTTTGTTGCAGGTTAAAAAAGAATAACAATGTTTCGCAGAATTAATATTTCAGGAAACACTGATCTAGTTGTCTCTTTACATTTTTTTACGAGCTATGTATAAATGTTTTCACAAATCACCATTCAAGATAAGATTATTTATTTATTTTTCAACGGTCCTTGTTTTTTACGAACTCAGCTGGCATAACCCGTAAAATTGTCTGTTTTACGGGAGTTGAATCCTTGTGTGGACGCACGACTTACAACGGCGATAATAATATATTATACGATATAAATCATCTTATGACGCACATAACGAATGCCAATAAATATAGCCTACGAATATGTGGTGACATAAAAACTGTTGGAGACATTATTATTATTATTATTATTATTATTATTATTACCATTAGCGTTGTAGTAACACTCGGGTCAAGACGGTAACAAAATTAGAGAAGGGAGATCATATTTCATAATTTCAAATTTTATTTTTTAATAATTTATTTATTTGATGTCAGAGAAAAAAATCTTTAAAAGAAAAAATAATAAAATATAGATTAAAAAAATGTGAAGGCACCTGATCTTAAATGTTGTAAAACTATGACTATTATCTATTACGACCACCGCCGTGCAAAATATTACAAAAAATTGCAATTCCAAAAGCCTATGTTGTCCCTGGTTATTATGCAAAAAATACAGCTTCACATTATGCTTTAGATAAAATATTTTGATTTAATCGTTTTCGCTTTTCAGTTATTGTCTATCTCTTATGTTAACACAAATTGTACGTACGTACATGAAAATGAAAACGTACAATACTATTATGTGAATTATCTTGTGTTATTGTGTTTTGATTTTTAAATATATAGGCCTAACCTTTGACAGTTTAATTGTTTTTATCAAGTGGGTACTTGAAAAATATTGGCTACTGTTAAATAAATGTTGTTTGAATACTGTTGGAAATAGAAAATGTTTCAAGTACCATTATATTGTAATCGTAAACCGATATAAAATGGAATTTATGTTAATCATATTATGTAATACATGAACGCACATCGGTACATTAATATAGTGTACTCACTAATCACTAATCAATCACTAATCAATTTATCTCTCGACATTTAAAATAAAAAAAAAGTAATAATAATTGAATTGTTTTTAAATGATAATCTATATTCAAAGGTGAGATGCAAATTAATGAAAATAATTAACTCAGGTTAAGTTAAGTTAAGAAAACACAAGATCGATAAGTTTGAAGATAACAGTCAACAAATCATAAATTTACTAGATGAGTTAAAAATTAATATAGAAAAAATATTAACTTAATTCAGTTTAAAAAAGTTAATTTACTTTTTTAATATTAGTATATGTATGAGTGACTGCATTCTTTCTAATTTCCTAAATTATAATAAACAATTTTATCATAATGTACAGTGTACTATATGTACATACATATTTATTTTACATGATTATTAAAAATTTAAACTATACACAATCTCAATTAATAATAATTTAACAAATGTTAATTTTTATATCAAACCGCAATTGAAGGTCATATAATATTAAAACAATAAAATTTGTAATTTATAATTTAAATAAAATAACAAAATATAAATAAAATAAAATAATATAAATGTTTGTATTGTTAATCATTATAGTATTGGATTATTTTTATTTTTATATAAATATTTATGTATAAAACCATAAAAATTTCAAAACATTTTAAATTTGTTAGATTATTTTTAATTCAACTGAGAAAAGCTGAGTTATTTCAACTGTCAATTAAACTAGTAAAGTTCATAAGTTGATTAGAAAATTAACTAAATAGTTAAGTCAAAAAGTTAAAACAAAATTAACTTTTTAACTAGTTAATACCCACCTTTGTCTATATTATATTACATAATAATTAATGAAAGAAAAAAATTGAAACATTGTAATTTAAAATTTGAGTAGAAATATATAAATTCAATCAGGAAAACTTGTTGTTGGTCTTGGACGTATAACATATTAATCTATTAATAGATGATTTTTAATTTATCCTGTCCAAATTCCCAAAACATCATTGTATCAATACTTATTGTAAGTACTTATTGTACTTAAGTATACGTATTATTGTGTCTTTAGTTTAAAATTGTTTTAAATTTTAAAGAACTAAAAATTGTGGAAAAACACTTTCATTCATTAATAAATTATTTAATTAAATTATGTGGCCCTATTTAGACACCTAATCACCTATTATTAAAACCCTTGTGTATATTTTTTTATATTTCCAAAGCCTTCTACGAGTCACTTATTTGTTCGGCATAAATCTAGAGTCTTTATATATAAGTACATTCGACAAGAATTGCGCATATGACACTAAGTATAAGTATTAGTTTAATAAATAAATAAATTAGTATAGATTAGACGTGTAGAATACATCATTTTTAGTAGGTAGTTAAATACACGCGAACAGTTTTTTTGGTAGGTAGCATTTTATGGTAGGCAGCATAATATTTTAATAATTTATTGAGACCTTATGTTTGCAGTACACGTTATAATCGGTAGGTACATAAGTTACAAACTTGTACGTTTAATAAAAATAGTAATAATAATATTTCAATATATTGTTTTTTTGTTCATCAGAACTAAACAAAAAAATACTGTTTTGTAGCAGAAAATGGTGGCGATACTATCTAATAAGGTACCCGAATCGGTAATAAAGGAACAATGCCTATATACTTTTAACTCGTTCGATATTTGATATCTATCAAAAACATAGATATTATAATAACTAAAAATCGTACATACCTACTTGCGTTTTTAATAATATATTACACGGATAAATATATACACTACACCTCTATATATCTAAATAAAAACGAGTGGAACCATTGTCTATTTAAAATATAACAACAATATATTATAATAATATGTTCTACGAAATACGTTTTTGGCTCTGTTCATCCGTCGTGGTTAAACCGTCAGCGATCAAGTCCAACGACCGTGACAAAAAAAAAAAAAAATCAAAAAAAAAAAATAATAATAAAATAGATGCAAAACACTAATCTCTTGTGGTGCATAATTACACGATGTGATGGGTCAGAGATTTTAGGGCAAGACGATTCAATTTCATAATAAATCGGTGGCGGCCCGTGCGACGACCGGAATATAATAATATATATATATTATATTATATTATATTATACGCGTATTCTGTAACAGTTTCTGTGTCCAATTATCCGACTACAATATTATTATTATATATATAGCGACCATTATTATCCGATCGGCGGAATGAAATCATTATAAACCGAAGCGGCGTAGCGCGGCTGACCAGCGCATGGGCGATATTACGACGGCGGACGGATAGGTAGAATGTACATCACCGTAGGTATAATATTATATCTATACTTGAGCTGCAGATAACTATATAATAATAATATTATAGTTTATATTATATGTACAATAATAATTATCATTATAATGCAGTACCGGTGCCGCGGGCAGATCGCTATCGTTTTATGCTCTGTACACGGTCCGCGGATTTTCGTCCACCACTATGATAGTATATATTATATGAATACACCTACGCGCGTTTCTATACACATTATATTGTTTTTCTTCTGTTCTCCTGCAGCTCGCAAGTACACAGCGCCGCGGTTTCGTTATATTTCTATATAATATTATATAAAATCGTATACGGTTTATTTTTTATCAGTCAATACTTACCTTTACTGTAGTGGCGTACCATATTAATGCGTTACAATATACATACATATATTATACTGTATATATGGCCGGCCATCGGTTTGCAGTGTTAGTTTTTGTTGTTTTATTGCATGCACAGTTCTTTATTTTGTCCTCTCATGCGGTTCTACCTGTTGCTGGTTCTTCTGCAGTTTATATATATATTACGACGGGTAACGACTAATGGTAACCATATAGGTGTGAATATGGGTGGAGTAGGGTGTGCTTTTGCTGCCTCAAAATGGCTCAGACAGATTTTAAAGAGTCGAACGAGTCCAAGCTGCAGGGTGGCCGTCATATAATGCTCAATATAAAATTATTTAGATAGGTATACAAAAAGTGCATTAAGTTATCAAGTTAATATATTTTGTGTTTAAAGGTCTATAGGATTTATAAAATAACATCATAAAGATCATAATAGGTATTTCGAATTAAATTGATCTCTAAATCACCTAATCAAAATAATTAATTTAAGGGGTATATAGTATATTGTATATATTTATAATAATACTAGCTATCCTGCCCAGCGTTACCTGAGCCAAATATTAAATTAAGTGACTCAAATGATTTACATGCATCTAAACCGCCTAGGTAGGTAATCCACTGCATTGGATCGCGTACAATATGTGAGCAGTAAGCATCCACATGCGGTAGATTGCGAACCCTATAAGGTGCGTAAGTGAGTGAATTTAGAATTAGGTAGGTTCATAACCGGCGTTGCCCGGGGGAAAAATACTGATTTATACTGTAAGTGATAGCCGCTTTCTTTCGTCGAATTTTTTATTTTAATAATACTAATATGCATTATATAACTCTTTCTGTCTGATGCATACAAAAATTTAGCTAACGCATGCGCATTAAAATAAAAAAATACGACGAAAGAAAGCGGTGAATACAACATAATATCTAAATTGAAATAGGCTGACAACTAATAAAATTCATAACTTGCGTTTTATACTAAACTTAAAAAAAAAAACTACATTCTTTGAAAAGTAATTTTTATTATTTTTGAAAAATGCTACATAACTACCGATTAACCAATATTTCTCTATAAACAATATTATTAGTTTTTTCACCAGGGGCATATATGTATAAGTTTTTTTCTGAGCTTACACGGAAGCAGGCAACATAAAATTGTCCATGAGTGAAACAGGGATCGCTGATGTTAATTTCTGCAACTTTCATTGTCTGTCCTTGTGCCTTATTAATTGACATAGCAAAACAAAGTTTAATAGGAAATTGGACACGTTTAAATTTAAAGGGATATTCGTTTGTTATCATTGGTATTCTTGAGATATATACAATTTGACCACTCGCTGAGCCGGTAAGAATTTCAGCTTCAATAAGGTTTTTTTTCAAAGATAATATTTTTAATCTCGTTCCATTGCACAATTTGGGAGCATTTAAATTTCGCATGAGAATAATAGGCGCACCAATTTTTAAATCAAGTTTGTATGGGGGGAAGCCTGATGGATTTGATGAGTTAAGAATTTCAGTCGGTATATCTATAGCTTCCTCTTGATTAGTAAGTGTGTCTATGGAAATATAGTTTTTTTTTATCAGCTTCGAACATGAAAAGAACTTTTTCGTTTATGAAGTTGACGGTGTCGTTTTTAAGGGCAAAAATTGCACGTACATGGAGCCATTCATTAGATTTATCGGGAAGATGAGAAATTTCAGGATTAACTCTGTTGATTAAGTTATTTTGATCAAGAACCGAAATCACAAATGCAGAATTTATGTGTATCATGCTATCCTCATCATTCTGAAAAGTTCCGTCACCAATTTTCATAGATGTTGTGAGAAGAGCTCGGCATTATTATCACCACCAAGGTGTTCAAGCATGTTGGTTGTTAATCTCAAAGATGTTATGTAAGATCAAAGATATGATGACTTTAGACAGGCGTTGATTTCATCGCTTTTAATGCCTTTTGGCACAACTGGCAATATTTGTCTAAAGTCACTAGCAAAAAGAATAACAACTCCGCCCATTGGGTGATCATTATTTTTAAAATCCCTCAGCGTTCTATCAAGTGCTCAGGACCACATTTATTCGCCATTGTTGATTCATCCCAAACAATAAAACGTGTCTCCCTTAATAATTTACCCAAAGAACTTTGTTTCTTCACACTACAAACTGGGTGTTCGGTAGTCTGAAGATCCAAAGGTAATTTGAAAGCGGAATGTGCTGTCTTGCCATTTTGTAATAATGTTGCTGCTATCCCGGAAGAAGCGACTGCTAATGAAATTATTCACTGTGCACGTAGCTTGGAAAGCAAGAGATTCAGCATGAAGGTCTTGCCAGTGCCACCAGGAGCATCAAGAAAAAATAATTCTCCAGTATCTTACAATACGTTTTGTAAAATAGTATTATAAACAATTTGCTGATCATTTGTTAACTTCAGCTCATTCTCCTGAATGTAATTTGAAAGTATATCACAATCATAAGAAGTTTCTACAATATAAGCCTTATCCCTAAGAAAATCATTATCATCAGTTCGTAACGGTGATTTCATGTTAAAATCAGACAGCTTCTTTCCAAATATTTTCAGAAGATCATTTTCTATTAATATTAAAGTTTTATTCAAAATATATGGAGTGACAGCTAAATCGCAATTTCCAGAACGATGCCTTTCTTGCTGCAAAATAATTAATGACATATTATCTTTGTGATTTTCCCAAAGTTCTATTAAATTAGTAATGTGGCAAAATGCTATCATAGTAACAAAAAGTTCTCTCAGATTCGACACGGATTGAAATAAAGCAGCTTCTTCGAAAGTAGAATTCCAATGACTTTCATCTTGTAACAGACCAAGCGCTTGGCAAGGTCTTTGAAATGTAGAGTGGATAACGTCAACAGTTTTAAATCTAAAAATGAAGTTGATCCATGGACGTGATGCAAAAGCATACGTAAATAATAACACTCAACATTACTTGGGTGAACAGTGTATACTCAACCGAGCACATTGGATTTCTTGACTCCAGGGTATTGTACAATTGGTTCTCCTTGAAATTAAAATTTAATAACATTTTAAATTTTAAATTTTCTTATAAAATACTTTGAATATTCATGAGAAAAATTTAAGAGAATTTTTAATGATTCAAGTGGATCGGCAATGTCTTCCAAAACAACTTTCCTCCTGAATAGCAAAAACCTACAGGCTTTTTGGACCATTTCAATGCACGACAATAATTACATTTTAAATTCATATTTCCTATGATAACGTGCGAATCATTTTTATAATCTATTAATTTATCATAAGTAAATGCTGACATTTCACGGCGACGCCATGGAACATGTGGTTCAACTAAATTTTCGTCAATAGGAAAATCGTGAATATTGTTAATAATATCATTAAAAATATCGACTATATCACTATCATTAAATGCAAAATTGTTATTAATATTGTTATCATTAATACTACCAACACTATTGGTAATAGATATATTATTTATATTATCGTAATTATTGTTATTAATATTGTTACTATGGCTATTAATATTGCAGTTATCTGGCAAGCCATTGTTATTTTGACTTAATCTGAGTAAACGTTGACGTTTTATTCTATTCAATGAACGACCTAATTTTTTTTTTTCATTGTGATAAATGGCTACGCAAGTCAGAATATATTTATTGAATAAACAACGACAAAAAAAAATCAGCAAATATCACTGGAATTGAATCAAAATGAGTCAAAAATGATGGAAGATGTGATTAGAGGTTATAATACAATCTTAGAATTACTGTTTACTATTTTGGCATCTTGAATATTCGACAGAGTTCCGACTTTTACGCGGCTTCACTTAAAATGTCGGTCGGTCCGTCCTTGGTAGCCGCGGAATGCATTCACTGCGCACAACGCCCGTTGTCGGCGGTGGCGGCGTCGTTATTTTTATTATGCTGTACGGGTAAGGAAAACCCGAGCATCATAAGCATAATGTTATAAAGCTGTTGTTAGATGTTTTGATATAAATATAAAACCAATGGTAATCTTATAAATAAACACAAATGATATAAATCACTTTGAAAAAAAACATTTTCAGTTTTAGTTTTTTTTATAACTCCTTTGTTTATTAAGTTAGAGAATCGATCAAGTTCCATAAACCTCCACGATGAGCTCTTCAATTAAAAAAAAATCATAACAATCAGTTCAGTAGTTTCCAAGAACATAGGCCTCAAATGTTTTCATTTTCACATATATATAATAGACGAAAGATAAAAAAAATTATTTGTGGGCCGTTAAGAAAAAAAAAAGGGTTGGAATCAATGTTTGCTGCACCCGACCTGAAATTTTACGCATGTATATTATGATAACAATTAGATAATGTTGACTTTGGCTAATGTGATTATACATAGCTATACATAGTTTTAATATTATCTGGCCAGTGTTATCATTATATAGTCAATGTATCGTGTAGGGCAATTTAACATTTTAAAATTTAATACCTACAGGATTCGCATCATCTCATTCTATAGGTCGACTCATAGGCCACATTCTGCCATACTGCAGGCGTATTACAGCTATGAGATCTATTCGGAAATTACGTCCATCCACTGAATCTTGGATTTTCCTACTAAGAGTCTTGTTCTGTTTATTTTTTTCAGCAGTACTTATTTTATTAATTGGCCATCTGCTTTCCAAGTTTATATAATATGTTTAAAACTTCAAACCACTCTAACCGTATTATCGTATTATTGATAAACATAAGAACAATGTTGGTCTGTTGTACAATTTTAGCTTCAGTTTTTCGTTTTTTTTTTCATATAATATATTTGTTTAATGTTGAAATGCATTTAATAAATATAAAAATACAATTAATTTAATATACTCAAATTTAGAATCATAACTATGATTCAGAATTTTATCATAATATTATAATATTATCCAAAAGAGCTTGGCTTATGTTATGTATATTATCCGGTTATTGTTAACATAAACTATGATTTTAATATTATTTATACACAACGTACCTACCTACCTTTACGCTAAAGCGCGGTAATACATGTTTTGTTGCAGCAGGTACCTATAAATTTATAATAGTCTTATATCTATAGTATACCTTTACCAATATAATATTATTATACATATATATACACGTTATATACTACGGCGCAATAGTTATGCCTTTTATACATACGCGAGTTATACGTCTATGTATATATTGTTCGTAATAATATGTCGACGCGAACGGTGTCCCACACTCAGTTTCGCTGATACGCGATACTCGCGGTGGTATCATCGTCGTCGTCGTTGCCGCTGCCGCGCATTTACTTTATATATTGTTATATAATATACCTGTATAATATATATTATTATATTATGGTGCGATACGATATTATTAATATTATTATTATTATTATTACTATACATTAATACCTACGCAGATACAAATATCTAAATATCTATATATTGTACCATTATATGTTTGTATACAAGTATTATTATATTGTGTGACGGTGGGGTGCTGTGTGTAGTAGAAATAATAGTATTTATGCATGTGTGTCGGTGTGTCTCGGAACGGTCGAGTTGCGTTAGATCAGACGGGTAAACGGATCCGGTTTTATGGTGCGATAAACACGCGCTCATCCCGATGACGGAACAACCGTATCAGTTTTATTGTACGGGTTCGCCCCGGGGATCGGATGATAGCGAAAAAAAATTACGCATATATAATATATATTTTATATTATATTATATTCGTAAAATCGTACTGTTCTGTATATGCATCCTGCATATTCTTTATAATACTTTAATACTATATATAATAATATTTTATAATATGTGTCACGCACTTAAATATTATATACAATATATTTGCTGCGGTATTATTGCGGCAACGGCGGTCCGAATGGTTTTTTTGAAAATCGTATTTCTATAAATCTTTGTCTCGACTTTACTGTAGCGTGTATATATATATACGGCTCTTTACTGTAGTCTCTATTTATACTCGCATACGACTGCTGATTTATCGAAAAGCAGTATATTTATTTATTTTTTTTTAATACATGAAAACTCCGTTTCGACTTTACGCCGAAACATTATATATATGTATATACCGTATATCAGTATTAACAATCAAAAATTTTGCCGAAAGAAAAAAAACCAACCAACAGACCGCGAATAAAAAAAATGTAGATAGGTATAACGTAAACAAACGGGTTGTTTACGTTTTTTTTACGCAAAATACGTATGTACATACACAAGTATACATATCGATTGTAATAATATATATGGTTCTATTGCTCGTCCTACTTTTCAAGAGTTTTTTGATTAAACTGCAATTCGTACTATAAATACATAGTAATATGTTTATGTATATGGGTCGAGTACGAATAGCATGCAGTATCGATAAAAGTACGATTGCGGCCGCAGTCCGCGCAATCGAATGTTCCTTACTCGCACTGCAGATTTCGACTTGACAGGCTGAGCCGCTGAAGAGACTTGCAGGTATCCGAAACCTTTTCGTGTTAATAAGCCATTAAAAAAAAAAAATTGCAAAATCGTGATTTTTAAAGAGCCGCACTGGTTAAGATGCTAGGGGCCACTGGATTGGTGCATTTTCCAAAGAGCCACAGATTGCATGCTAAGGAGCCACATGCGGCTCCGGAGCACAGATTCTTGACCTCTGGACTAATGAATAATGGTTAGTTGGAATGATATCGCAACTAATTATTGTGAAGGACATTATTATTTTATATCTACAACTGTACGCTAAAGTATAATGGCTAATATATGTCGATGATTAACCACGAAATCATTCTCGGGTTCTAAAACGGTTTTAAAAGCATTTCTTTTTCATTTATTAGTCCACGGAATTCATGGAATGTTTAAAAATGTACAATAATATTATAAAGTTGTATTAGGTTCAAAAATTGATAAAATAAAAAAAAGTTGATATACATAGGCGTTACATCACACAAGAATTTTGCCGATTTCGTTGAACAGTGCTGTCATCTTATATTTTGTACATATTGAGCTAAATTTTATCATCGCGGAATGTTTGCCGGTTGTGATAACGCACCTTTGAGGCGTCAGTGGGGGGGGTGGGTGGGGATGAGGGTGTGGGAGCCGCCCACGGTAATACGAGATGGTAACACTAATTATGTGTTAAGGCACGCGAATACGTCTTTTACCGGCCATCCGATCGATATAGGTGGGTAGGCGGTACATCTAATAATACTTACAACAGCAGTTTTATTCACGTCGACGTGTTAACAATATACGTATTGTAATTAACGATCGATGACACGATCAATGTATATATATATATATTGTGGCAGCGGCGGTGACGTGAATATTCGTGTTAAACGTAAACGTTCCGAACACTGCAGCAGATGTGCAGCTGCGATGGTGCTGCAGTTTACAGGGGTAAAATAAATACGCGTCTCTTTATAGCCTGCTTTGCGTACAACCATTAAAAAGATAACGAATCCGGTTTTTTTTTTCATATATGATACTCGAAACATCGTGTACTACCTATATCAATTCGATATTCACCGTACTGCAGGACACGGCAGACTTTGTACCTACGCACGTATTGATAAATAGGCTTACGAAGGCGTTGGAGCTGTGATAATAATGTTATTGACTATTCGCGTTATTAATTATCATTGTTGTTCTGAGAATACAGCCAATCAGCGGCCGTCATTTATACCGATAAAAATACCTCGACCGTCATAAATTCCCAGTTGATTCACGTAATATTGTAGATTCTGTTTAAAATATTTATTTTTTTTCGAGTTTCGGCCGAACACGTTTTTTTCTCATTATTTTATTAGAAAACCGATCAGGTGATTACAACGCATATACATATTATTTCTCATTGTACCTCTCCGTTCTATACCTCATTTGTCGAAAGCCCTTCTGGCTACGAATCGTCGAACGGAATATTTTACAACACGATTTGGACGTCACCATCACCGCGAGTGTCACAAAGAAAAAAAGAGTGCATATTATTGAAATTGTCCATTATGCCTGGCGCGCGCACGTGAAATAAAATCTGCCGCAAGGAAACGCTTCGAATCAAAATATAATATAATTTATATTTTTTTTTCACAGAACCGTCTCACGCAACGTATAGCGGGAAACACTTGCAGCATAATATATTGTCCTGATATTTTTCTTCTTTTATAACATAATATAATAATAATAATAATAATAATAATAATAATATAATGTAACGAAATGTGTTTAATTCAATTTTTTTTCCGTTTTGTTTTTAGCGACCGTTTTTTTTTTTTTTTTTTTTTTTGGTACCGAGTGACGACCACGTCTGCAGAGCACTGCTGCTGCAACGGTTACCGCCTAATTGCTCGCCGACGAACGTGTTCACGCGCGGTTGACAGCCACAGGAGCAGATATCGCGACGGCGACGGACGAGGGGACACACGCGTGTGGCCGTCCGAGAGCGGTGGCGGTGGCGGAGAGGAAATCTCGAGTAAATCATTTACGCGCGCGTATTTCCCCGAATGGCGGAGAAAAAAAAATAGTAATACGAACGGATTTTAAAAGAAAACTCGCCGCTTTTTCCTCCACGCACTGATTGCCGCCGCCGACGTGTTTTAAATACCGCGGTCGTACCTCGCATCACGCGCGCACACGAAACCGTGACAAAATTACACGCCGTACAATCGGGAGAGACGACGACGACGTTAAATATATATATTATATTATTTATGCGTGCACAAGTCTGCAGCGATCGCGGTGATGATGACGATGACGACGAGCGACGGTGACGACAACGACGACGGACGAAAGAAGAAGAAAAGAAAAAGTGCGTATAGCGAACGTATCGTATAAATATACGTTCGGCGTTTGGAGGAGACGAAAAAGGTTGAAATAAATATAAATAATTTATATATATCACAAAGTGAAATTCGTCACGCTCGTAGAAAACGCTCCGACGACTCGCGACTGTGAAGCAACACACTCAGTCTCTAATTTCAATATATATACTTATAAGTAGTATAATAGTACCGATATACATGTTGTATAATATCATCTATATATAATTTATAATATATACATATTAATATATTAATATATACAGGTGGCGATATTGTTGTACATGTCCGACGCGCGATGTTGACTACCGAATGTACGACGGCGGTAGATCCGTTTGATTCCGAGTATGATGAGCTGAAGTGTGTTGAAGTGTACCCATCACTGCCACGATAGTATAAGGAGTAACCTCTTGTTATACTATAGTATAATAATATATACCCACACGTAACGGGTACCTAGCCTATTACAGCTTCTGCATTGGTGTATAACGCATTCGTGTCGTTTTATATAATTTTTATTCGGGCGATTTTCTAATGTCCCGACAACCGCGAACGAGCGATGCATGCATGGGCGGAAATCGAGTAAAATTTTAGGGGGCTAATATATTTAACATCAATGTGAGTGGAAGGGCTTTGATCCTACACAACTTAAGAACATTCTGTTTTTTTTTTTGGTGGGGGGAGGTTTATAGGATGTTTGGGGGCTGAGTCCCCGTAAACACACCTCCCCCTGATCGTGCGAAGTTGGTTTTCGTCTATAAATAAAGAAACAATATTAATCATAAACAATAAAATCGTTTTGATTTCCATTTATAAAGGTGTAAACTTTGGGTTTCTTATAAGGTTTAAAATATTTTTTTAAGTATTTATCCATGTTATCATGATCCAAATCTGAATTCATGTATCTTTTTTTTAAAAAAAAATAATTAGTTCATGCAGTGAGGTGGAGTTTTAAATATTGTCAATATCAAAGTAGATAACTTGCAACACATTAAAAAAAAAAGTGAGTCCTCATCTATATTATATTAACACCGTTACTATTGTATCACTGCGGTATGTTAAGTGTATGCCAGTGGCGGTTCTGGTAGTATTTTTTTGGTGAGGCAACCTATGTATCAACCCCCCCCCTTCTTAACAAAAATAAGATTTCACAATAAATGGAATTTAAAAACATAAAAATAATTTTAATTGTATATGTATTAATAATATACTTATTTCGTATAGTAAATACAAAATAATATAATAAGTAGGTAATAGATAATAAACAG
>JACXSJ010001396.1:0-93330 GCA_014851325.1 Pentalonia nigronervosa
TGCTAACAGTGGGTGTTGAGCGGGGTTACTGTAATAGATATGTTAAATTTGAATTGAATGATATAAAATCATTGTATATGAAAAACGATTTTGAGCGAATACAGTCAGTCATCCTATACATACTGGTATTTGCGTAATAATTTTCTCGTTTTTTCATATATAATTTTGTTGTTTTTCTTAATTATTAAGAAAAGTATTTGGAAGGGAAAATTGTAACATATCAGCTAGATCCAAATATCAGTCATAAATCACTCATAATGTTGAAGATCATTTTGTCTACTGTACAACGTGTACACCTCATTGTAGAATCGCAAAACATTCATCCCTTCGTTTAGCGTATAAATGATTTCATCTAAGTATTATAAAAGTATAAACAAGTGGATACGTAACAGTAGAATGTAATACGAAACACAAAGTTGAAATGTTATAATAAAATAGCGATATACCTCTGCGTGGGTATATCTGGTATATCAATAATAATAATAATAGTAATAGTCTTAGGAAAAATAAACGAACCCGAAATTCAGCTGACGCAGGCCGAATAGAATAATAACGCAATAAACACCACCGCCGCCGCTGCGTATTTATATGCACATTCATTTTTGTGATTTGTATACAATTTATAAACTGATTATAATATTATTGTAATAATTTATTTTCCAAGTATGTATGTAATAGTCAATAAAATTATTTTGTTTAAACACAATAAAAATATGTAATTTCTTATGCTTCGTATTAATTAGTATATTTTTATTTTTAATTTATCTCAACAGAATAATGGACCCCACTTAACACGCTCGTGTGGATCCTATGGAAAATTAACAATAAATAAATAATTAAAATATATTTTTTTTGTTACGTACTAAATCTCAATAAACTGTAATATTGAGGTTTTTTGGCCACATGAAAGTCTATGTATGTTTACCGGTCCATTGACCCTTATGAAACATGAACGGAGGTATATAATATATATGAAAAAACAAGTTATATTGCTGGTGATAATAATATTTTACAATAATTAATAAATATTTATATATTACTTTAAGTACGCTATTAACTATTTATGAGAAATCTTGTTTTAAATTTTCAATCTTTAGCTATATAAATTGTACATTTTATACATTTTTAAATTCCAAATAATTTGCAAATGTTCAATATTTTGATGTAAAAATTTGAACTTAAAATGTTTATAAAAAGAAACCATGTTTATATATTTTTTATATTTTTTTATTATACATACTATAAAATACTTACAAGAACCTTTGTTTTAAAATTTCAATCATCAGCTATAAAAATTAAACATTTTATAAATTTTTAACCACAAAATAATATGCAAAACAATCATTTGGAATTTATAGATTTTAATGAACATTGGTCAAAATTTAAACGTTAAATGCTTATAAAAAAACCTTTGTATTTTTAACATTTTTAACTGATTTTAAAACAATTTATAAGAAATCTTGTATTAAATTTTTAAGCTTTTTGATCCAACGAATATTTTTTTATCGATATTTATAGAAAAAAAAATCAAAAATTTCCAAGGTCTACAATTAACTCAAAATATTTTTAAAATTGTAATTCCAACATTCAGTGAAAATTTAAAATGTCTACGATTATTCGATTTAGAATTACAACAAAAGAAGAAAATCGTTCACCCAGGAATCGGTAATTTAACGGGGGTGAATATCAATATCTAATTTCAAACTCTCATTAAAAATTATTTTGACTTTTCGTTATCATTTTTTTTTTTTTGTAAAAGTGGAAAAACTTATGGAAAATCTTGTGTTCAGTTTTCAAATCTCAGGTTTGAACAGAAACATTATTGCCGTATTTATTGATATCCTAATTTTAGACGCTTGTTAAAAACTATTGTAGACTTACGGTGAACATTTTTTTTCATTTTTATTGACAAGTCACAAGGAAACTTGTTTTACATTTTTATGTTTTCAACTGAACAAACAATTTCTTATGCCTATTAATAGCTCAAAAGTGTCAAAATATATTGAAAATCTCATAGTGTATAGAAATAGTAATATAAACATTTGGTGAGAATTTCATGTATCTACTATTATTATTTTTGGTTTTACACCAAAAAACAAAATCATTTTTGTCAAAAATTGTCTTTGCGAAAATTCCCGTTTTTGTCTTAAATGTTTTTTTGTTTTTCACGACGCGTTAAAAAACTATTGGAAAATTTTTACTTTGACCTCTACCCTCCTCCCCACCACCCAAAAAAATACCAACTGCATTCACTTTCTTACCTGAAAAGATGCTAATGAAGAAAATCAAAGCACATTTACTGTCTCAAAAAGTGTTAACAGACGTAAAAAAACACACAACACAATATTGTAAGATCAATACATTCTTTGCTTGAAAGAAGTGGACTCAGAATCCAAAAAATAGAAAAATACGTTTAACGCGAGTTTGAAAACAAATATTATATTGAAGTTTTTTCGCACACTATATTTACCTTGCGTCTAGTTTGATATGCGACTTCATTCGTTTTTTTTTTTTATTATTATTATTACATTTTCTTACACCACCACGAAAAGCGAACAACAAGACAACGATATCAATGTCAGTGGTTGTGTGAAAAATGCAGGTAAATATTGAATATTTATACACAAACAACGCGATATGCATAGCAGATTAACAGAAAAGTCAAAGTGAACAAAAATGACAACACGCACGGTAAAGTATTTCTTTTCAAATGTTATCGTTTTTCTTTTTTCCTGTTTTTGTTCCGTAAAAGATATAACAATAATAATAATAAATATGTACCTAACCTGACCTAGCCGAAAAACGTTTAACAAAACTCTGCCATTTTAAGTACTGTCCTCGACATCTTCGTCCGCAGTTGTATAAATAAATATTATGTATTGTGTGATTTTTATGCTCGCGCGGCCGTTAGTATCACTATTGCCTTTTTGCCTCACTGCCAACTTGTCGGTGAAATAGTATGGCATTTACCCTCTCACGTATATCGATTATAAAAAGAATAATTTTTATAAACAAATATTTTTATTTTCCCACAGGTTTTTCCCCGGTGTGTTTAGTTTACGCGCGCTTTTTAACTTTTGTGTTAATAAGTCGTGTTGAAAAAAAAAGTGAAAAAATCATTACGACAATAATAAATTCATCTTCACGTGTACCGCGTGGAATACAAATGAATTTTTTGGCGCTTGCATTTTAGCTTCTAATGACTCATTTGAATAACGCAATAACGTTGACAAATAATAATGGATTTTTCTATTTTTTTTTTTTTTTTTTTATTTTCATAATAATTCTGGAGACGTTATTGGATTCTCACTCGAGCGTTGATAGTTGGAACGAAATAAATAAAATGAAGAGGGAAAGCACATTATTCACTGTTAATCATGTTGATCTGCATAATATTCACGTCACTAAACTGCATTAATCTGGATTTTTTTTACTATTATAATCATATATATATATATATATATATATATATAGTATATTAAATTTTTTTTACTATCATAACGACACCTCGTCGCGATGAAATTTAAATAAACATTTCTTATTTGGTATAATTTGAACAGAAATTTACATTTAAAACTAACTGATAAAATATAATTATTATCAGTCTTCTATTATCATGTCTTACCAAAATGCGCGAAGTGCATGTAATCGAGCAGCATGCAATTATATTAATATTATTATTAGTGTTTCGACTCAGAAAACATCAGATTAAACTTCTGAATGTTACCATTAGCTATAATTGGTTTAACTAGTATTGGTCATAAAACTGTATTTAGTATTTACAAAATATCTTGATGATAATTTGGTTTTGATATTAGGTATAATATATCTAATGATATTTGCAATTATTTTAAGATCAGATATAACTGAATTTTCGTCAGCACGTGTTACTCAAGAAGGAATTTGGTTTGACACGTCGATTTGTTAATTCCTTTTATAGTCATTCGCCAAAAACATAACAAGTCCTACGGCTCTATCGAGTAGAGATAAAGTTCGAGTAATTTTTCATTTCTATAATTAGACAGTTGTATATCGGGGGCGTTTTTTGGATTATTGTTAACAGATTTGTCATTCGGGTACTTGTTATCTCGCCAAGTCTATCTAGCATTCTAGCTTTAAGTTTCACTTTAAGGCGACTGGTGGGATAAGGAGACGGTTTATTCAAGTAATTTGGTTTAAACTTGAAGAGGGTGAAAATACAACGACATGCAATAAAAATCGATTCACCATTCGTATACAAACTATACATTTTGGTTTTTAAATCTATTTTATTTCTCCTAGTAATTTAAATATTTGTGGTTATCGTGCTCAAAATTTTTCAATAATTATTTGGCATTTAATTTTAAATAGTACATTTGTAATATTAACAATTATTATTTTTGACAGTATAGTTTTTGTATTTTAGATGACTATTGTCTCAAATAATGAATTTTATCTTTTTAAATTCGCTTAAGGTAATTTTTATTTATTACATTTTTAATGAAGACTATCATATTTTTGGTCTATTAATTTAAGTGTTACTTGATTATTTCCAATTAGTTTCTAGTGTAAAAAATAACCTTAATCTTATGTAAGAAAAAAGAATAAAGTTTTATATTTAATGTTATAAAACCGTAAACAAGGAGGTAAATATATTTTATTTAATATTATAGTAGAATTGAAATGTATACAGAATAATACGTTTATATGCATATATGTCGAGTGCTAGGCATTAGTAAATATCTTACTAAAATGAATTAATTGCTATTGTAACTCATGGGCATTGCCACAAGCTGGAAAGTGATTTACATTCGATGTCGTTTTTTAAAAAAGTAATGTAAGTACTACAACATAGAATTGATTAAACACTTAAAAATCTAACTTTTTATTACAAATTGGAAAATTTATTGCAAGAAAATTAATTACTGTTGAAATTTATAGTTCACTTTAAATTCAATTAATTTTCGTGGGCTAATTTATTATTACTACTCCATTATAATTAATTTCTTCTGAATGATACATCATAATCATTTTTCATTAATTAAATGCACTACTTTATTTATTTCAATTTCAAAGTCAATCATCTGAGATTGTGTATAGTTGTTTAAAATTCTTATATTAATCTATATTATGCATTTATTTGTATTTCAATTTATTTGTATATTTTAAATAATTATTTTAAGTAAGTTTTTATAAACAAAAATATGAATAACTGTCGACTTTGATTATAATTTTTAATTTATATGATACAAAAACACATATATTTGTTATACAAGTAGATTTCAAAGTAGATTTTGAAATATTAAAAACAATAATTGGTTAATGAAAAAGCCATTGGGTTCAGTTTGTATACATAATATTGTTTATATGTGGAAAATGTTTAACGATAGCCCATTTTTAAATAATTTAACTCCTGTCTCTCAAATAATAATAATTATTCAATAATTTAATTTGATGTAATATCTATCTTTGACATGAACGTATTATACCTAATTCAATGTTTTACTAATCGTAATAATTAAATTGACATGTTGTCATTTTGAATACCATATGATTGTTTAGCCATTTTTTTTTTTTTTTAATGTAGCGTCAATTAATTTAATCTATAAAAGTATGAATTTTATTTTAATTGGAATTTGATAGTGTATATTATATTACATAAATGCACAGATCAACTTATAATAACAATATATATATATATATATATATATATATATATTATTTTTAAATTTTAATTTAATTTTCTCCATCGATAATTGTAAAATATTATTATTTTTAAATTCTGATGGTTCATAGAAATATATCTGTGCGAATAGGTGTATTTATTGAGTACGCGTTTTCTATACCTGGTATGAAGTTTCAATAAAAAAATCAATATAACGGTTATTTTTGAACGTTTGAAAAGGACGTATTAAATAGAAACAAAATATTTGTATATAATTTTGTAGATACTATGTTTATAAATATTAAGTGTATACACAATACTATTGTAAGATTTAAGTTAGTTGGAAAGTAATATTAAACATGTACACTATACCTATACTTATTTTAATATATTCTTATATATACGTACATGATATTATTTTAATATTAAAAAATAAAGGTTTTGTTTGATTAAAAACTTAAATGAATTGATGGAAAACAATTAAATTAAATTAAAATTATAAACAAAATAAAAAATTCAGAGAAACGCTAAAAATTATTTTAAAAGATTAGATATTAAATAGTGTTTATATGTTTCTACAGGCTACAATAGGAATAGAGTAACTTCGCATTTGTATATCAGTTCTTATACCAGTGACTACAACTTTTATTCAAAAAAAATAAAAAGATGATAACGGCACACAATTAAAAAAAAATGTCACAGTTAGTTCAACCATTAAACTCAATAAAATTTGTGCTTATAACTGTTAATGGTATCGAATATCGTGTTCGGCTTTTTTAATTTTTATCTTGGAAAATGATGTATAAATTAGTTTGTAAAACGTTTTATGTAGGTCGTATATTTCGCAGGACAGGACACCTTAAAAATTACATACATTTTCAACACTCAATCAATATACAAAAAATGATAGTTGGTCGACGTCCGCAAACGTCTGCATAATTTATGCGCAATATAACCCGAAAATAAGTAATCAGTGAACGTCTCGGCAGTCTCCGAAGGATTATTATTACTATTATTATCATCATCTCGTGAATATTACACGAGCGACGCGCGAAAGAAACCGAAATCGATTTCGTCGAGAACGGGGGCGCCGTATATTACGCCATCCACGGTAGTTTTCCCGTAATTTTCTTCGCGGTGCACGCTCGGGAATCCGAATGTCGGAAAATTAGCCGCCGGCCGGTCGCTCTAGAGGAAGTGGACCATCTACGAAAGAAATAGAGACATCACCTCGTCGTTTTGCCGGCCGGTAATGTTTCGCAGGCGTGCCACTGTAATAATAATTGTCATCGACAAGCTGCCGAGAAAACTATTGGCCAAAATCGTCGACGTTGTGCAGTAAACACAATTAACATTATTATCATTGTAGTTACTTGTTGTTGTTGTTGATGTTGTATCGAGGACAATTCGTAGCTGAGTTTGAGATTGTTTTTACGCTTGTATAGCTACCAGGGAGTGTTATGTTCGAGAGGGGTAATTTACCTCTCCCCGCGAAGTTATGTGCTCGGTCATTTTTTGTAATATAATTAATTTATATTATATTCTCTACCGTAGAAATATGCACACGCTAATGATTGCTCGTAATATTGATTAATCAATTTTATAATTATATTCGTATTTAATTTATTTGTCATTAATTGTTGTGCTGCCTATGTGTTCGCGATAATATATAATTATAATATAATATATTTAATAACATATTATTATTTCATGAATTAAACTGAAGATATAAACCAAACATTTAATACCAAACACATAATATTTTCACCTTACAAAATGTCCGCGATCAATTATTACCAATTTGTTTTTACTGTATTAAGTGTTCGTTTAATAAAATACATATTTAGATACTAATTACCTACCGGACCTACGAAAGGATTTGAGATAATTCATACAAATGATATTGCACTACTTTCGAGTGACCAAAATAAACAATACAAAGTAAGAAACAATGACATTTTCTAAAAATAACTAATTCGCATGATTTATCATATTGAATTTGTATAATCATAATCAATATGTAAAGAGCAATATTAGTATTGTGTTAGACGGAAATTGACAGTCGACGAGTGCCTAATAAGTAAAATAAAATGCATAAACTATTATTATAAAGCATGTAAATGAGCTATCATAGTTATATACTAAAAGCTAATAAAAATAAAAAAAAAAAAGCATGTAAATTGTAAATAACAGTCCATATAACGATCAAACGTAATATTTATACGACCGAAAAATATCAGAAATGTATTGTTTTTCAAATTGTTGCCTAATAGTTTTAATAAGTCGACCAAAAAGTTGACTACTTCACCAAACCATTGACTACAAGACCAAAATAATGTCCAATGTAAAAATAATTTTAAGACAAGAACAAAATGTTCCAATATATTAGATGTAAACAAAATAATGGTATTCGTTATGAGGTTTTATTTTAAGGGGAATGTTTGAGAATTATTTGAGGGAACTAATATACTAAGTCCCTGTAAGCCCCCCTCCTAATTCTACTCCACGTGCTCTGTGTAATGTTATTATCATCGGACGAAACGAATGAGACACGTCGTCGCTGCTGAGTCGGTCGTGATGTCGGCGGCGGTGTATCAATCATTTTGACGGTTAATATCCGGAAGCGCCGTATGTGTTTTGTAGTGTGTCTGTACGTTATCGATTAAAATAACAAACTAAAACGAGTATTATAATAATATTACGTTATAGGTACTTTTTATAAATGTAATGAAGTACAAATCTTCTATATGCGCATCTTAAATGGACAGGAAAAAAACCACGAGATCATAATAATAATGAAATAATAATAATAATAATAATAATAAAATTATGTGATATCATATATCACGTGGGCAGTATGCTTCTGAGTCTGTATAAATAAATAATATTTTTAAACGACAAAGCGGAAGTAACCGGCGAATAACTTGCGAAACGCATATAGATATCAAGCACAACACGTACGACCGGTAAACGAGTCTCTGACGATGAAGATGGTATTAGTAACGTTTATGATATTTTATATAAAGTGCGCTGCCGTGACGTCAGGTGATGTTTTTCAACCCTCTTGGATAAAAATATCTTTGCCGGCAGCAATTATTTAGGTATTTCCTCGAATATTTATACTCCTGGTAATAATATCCGAGAATAGTTTTACCGCTGTGTACTGTTTGAATGTGTGTGTGTGTGTGTGTGTGTGTGTGTGTTTATTTTTTTTGGGGGGAGGGAGAGTGAATACGTCCGCAAGGCATAAAACGCCCTTGTGTTTAGGTGCCGGAAGGGATGCCGCTGTCTTAGGTATAATATAATGCAAGTAATGTTCAGAAATAAGTGAGATAATAATACCGATCAATGGCGTGTTTAAGATTTCCTTCGGGAATAAGTGTTGGCGTCTTTGGAAAAACAATTTTTATTAGGTATTTGCGACACAGATACAAAATTACATTATCTAAATGAGTTTAATACAATATAATATTATACCGAGTACAATATTTATTATTGTAATATAAACTATGAATTTTTTTTTAGACTTGTGATTTCCTTTATTGGGTGTGATTTCAACGCAAACAAATGGAATATTTTACGGGTATCTTATTTTAATGTCGTTCGGTTTTTTTGTTATCCATTTCAATAATACAATTAATGTTACACGGCATCTTGAATAGGCAATTTAGCTACACATAGTTGGAATAAAAATAATACTTAATATTCACAATGGATATTAATTATTTGTATAAATAATTTTATCCATTTCTAGATACAACAATGATAGGTATTTTTGAACTTATCTATACACTTCTACACTTAAAAAATATTATTTAAATCTATTAAACGAATTCGTTGATACATCTTAGGATATAGTTGGAAATTAAAATTTGTTGGAACTCTATAAAATAACATGAACACGTCTTAAGAATATTTGTATCTAACAACGCCGCAAAGATTAAGCCAATGGTCACAATTTCGAAAATATCGAATAACGTACATTTAAGTTTGTTGGAGATTGTTGAAAAGATTTCGCTATTTGTTGGAACTTGATTTTTTTGTACAAATAACAATTTATTGTAATAACTAGCTTTTGAAAATGTCTCATAAAAATAATAATAAAAAAAATTTTTGGTTCGGTAGAACTTTAGACAATAATATTAATGTATAAAACAATTGCTCACATTTTACTAAAAAACCCATAAGATAAAAGTTTTTTTTTAATAACGTCTAACAAATGCACCATCGGATTAGTTGGATAGATTTCAACGACAAATTATGTTACACGCGTGCACCGCTCACAAACATTAATTATAATCGTCAATTCAGGAGGGTGCTCATTGAGAGATGAGGGGTATCATATATAACCCATTAGGATTGTTTATGCAAATTGATTCTTCATCAACACAAAAAAAAACTGTACAATTTATACTTAAAATTAAAATATAGGTTTTCAATTTTTACAATTTCATATAAATTAATTTGATTAATCAAAAATTTCCCAAGATATAACTAATAAGAGATAACATACATTATAGGACTAATTATCTTTACATGTGATAAATTAGAAGGGTTTAAAGCTCCAATAGCTGCTTGATTAATTGAAAAAAACCAAAATGGTGTGTACAATAAACATTGTGTTGTATTTTCTCCGAAATTGGTGGTAGTGAAGTTAACTTCTACGAAAATTGTATTTAAACTATGGAAAGCTTTTGAGTGAGTCAAACAAAATATAGTGCATAGTCATTTATATTTAATTAAAACAGTATTTCTTAATTCACATCTATGTATTCCATTTACACTCTACTTGTGATTATGATGTAGCTTCTGTTGTTAAATCAGACCAATTTCATACCATTTTCATAAAAATAATACAATCATAAATAGTCGAAGAAATAAATGAAGATAAGTATTTTTAATAACCTAAATAGTTATTTAATAAAAAATTACAAAATAAATAATAATTGTACCTAATATTATAATCTAAATTAGGCATTAAGAATTAATGTGTTTACAGAAAATAAACTTTTCTTTGGATGGAATAGCTAATAATTAAAATACAAGAAAATAGAAAGAAACATATAATGACATTTATAAAAATTCAATAATATTATACAAAATATTATGTGAAAATATTTCGGCATTTAATTTCATTATAATATATATATATATATATATATATAATTGAATTTATATAAATATCATTATATGTTTCTTTCTGTTTTCTTATATTTTAATTATTAGCTATTCCATCCAAAGAATAGTTTGTTTTTTGTAAACACATCGACTCTTAATGCCTAATTTAGATTATAATATTAGGTACAATTATTATTTATTTTATAATTTTTTATTAAATAACTATTTAGGTTGTTAAAAATACTTATCTTCATTTATTTCTTCGACTATTTATGGTTGTATTATTTTTATGAAAAAAAAAATAAAATATAACTAATAATATAAATAATATATATATATATATGTGTGTGTGTGTGTGTGTGTGTGTGTGTGTGTGTGTGTGTGTGTGTGTGTGTGTGTGTAGGTGTATAACCTATAATAATTCATTGCTGACCGCGAATAAATCGGACTGCAAATAAATATTATAATAATATTATTTTATTATATATGCGAGAATTATTAATAGCCGACGAGGGGGAGACGAGACACCTGTAATAATATACCTACGTAAAATATATAACACTCTCGTCGGGGTTTGGCGGTGGCGGCGATAGTGATATTATGGACGTCGACGAGGAAATGGAAGAGGGAAATTCGTGGCTGCGTGTACGCGGAACAATGACGAATGAACAGTTGCCTGCGAATATAATTTCCCGCTGCGTCCGCCCGACGATGATTAATTAACTAATCGCGATGCCGAAAGTAACTTTTTGTTTCGTCCGTTTGTTTAAACAAATCGGATGTGGCCTGGCCTTATTCTGTTTGTTATAATATTGTACTACGGTGTTCGGCAACGCTCATGATGGTTTCGTTCTCGTTTCCGCGAACCATTCGTAGCCGTAAATCTCATCGATCGCGATAGTGCACTGTGATACTAAACAAAACAATAATATTAAGATGACAGTAATTAAATTATTATTATAGGCACAACGCATAATCGACGACGATTAGGAAAACCTTGAAAAATGCACGAAAAGGCTGCACTGCATGCAACTCGTTTCGGAGGCCGCCGAAAGAGTTTCAATTCAACGGACGCGTACACGCCTTTTAAAAAGCTTCGAGGCGAATTTTCGATTACGAACATATTTATTTGGTTTCTGGGCGTTTTAAATGGCATACGTATATTTTGGACTTTTGCCTTATGGGCGTAACTTTGTCCAAACTTGGACTACGCATTGCAAGCCATGAGATTAGTGACATCAAACCAGCTTATTATTTTGTCTGTCTCCGACTATTTAGTTTCCAAGTAATTTCGAAACTTCTTAATATTATTATTATCGTAGTGTTGTACATATTACGCGTAGTTATTATATTTTAAGTCTGCGTTGTACACGAACATTTCGTTTTTGGAGAATAATCCTTTGCGGTGTTAAAAAAATGTCATTGAACGATTTACTTTTTTTATTCATTTAATGAACTATACTTTGACTTAACTTGTATAAAACTGTTTTTTCAACCACCCACGTTTACATAAAACTTCATGAATTAAAATAGATTAGGTAAATTTTACAACATTGTTTTTTTTCGACATCGTATAATTTAATATTTTTTTTTTGTATAAAACATGAATTAAAATAGTACGAATAAAAAGTTATCAAGACCAATGTTTATTAACATTTAAAATATTTAGCAAATTGAATATTTACGTTTTAATTCACCACTTTTAAGTTAAAAAAATTGTATTATTTAAGCTAACAAATTAAATGATACTATAAATTAGTTGAGCAACATTTTACGTTAAAAAAAAAAATAATATAAAGCTATTAAATAGTATAACCTATCCAGAATATTGAGTACTAATACCATTAAGATAGATTCTACGTATTGTGTTAAACTTTTTAAACACTATCTATGTGAAAAATGTAATAATTTTAATAATAAATTCTTAGTGTACGTTTGGCTTTTAGTAATTATTTACCGCAAATGATTAAATACTTGTTATGAAAACTTAAAATTTATTCTACACCACATGGTGTACGTCCGGGTTATTTTTAAAGCTTTGATGAAAACAATTTAATATTCAACACATCTTACGTATGTCTACTAACCTATGTGGTATGCATGTGTTATTTGTATTACTTGTGAGTTAAATTTTTAATGTGAAACTTGCATTTTTTCGTAGAATTATTGGTGATAAAGTATTTTTATTTTAAATATATTTTACTGAAGCTCTGGTGTTCTGAGAATAAAAATATTAAAGAATTCTGTAGACAATGAACAAGCTCGTGTAAAGTATAAAATAATTCTTAAACGACGACTTAAGTGGTTTTGATAATACTATTATTTTTATACTCAAACAATTGTATTTTATTTATGTTTAATATTCGATACGTTTTCATAATACTAGACCTACAGTATTTTAAGATCCATCAAAGACACCAATCGTAATTCATTGAGATATTAAATCTACCTTAATTTTTAGTTTTTAACTCTTACCTTCCTAAAACACAATTATAATAAACTTAAACTTTTTGCATTATATTTTGAATTAAATTAGTTTATGAACGTTCAATTCATGATGTTTAAATATTGCTTCTTTAATATATTTTTAATTTATTTAGCATAATATATCAACATAACCTAACTCATATTCTTTACACAAATATATAAAATACAATCAAAAGTTATTAGATTTGTTTAGATTGTTTAAGCCAAATTACCGACGTATTATTATTTCGAGTAAACTCACTATTGTGAAAATTACCAAAGGTTATTATGTTGAGTTTTGAAATATGAAAATTATTTATTATTATTATTTTAAACATTGAAATGGAGTCCATCAGAAAAATGCAATTAAAAAGTTATCATTGTTATCAAGTATATTGTGACGAAAAATCGATATAAACTAAAATCGAAAATTGACCTAAACGCGTGATAATTATTCACTTAATGACTTCTGATATTTTGCTATATATATTGACCTCAGACTTTAATATATTATAATATCTCTGATTGATTGGTTTGTTTCGTCCCACTATAATATAACGCCAATTGATAGGACGTGCCTATAAATAATTGGCTTCAAGTATGCATAACTTTCAGGTCATTGTTGAACGGTAACAATCAAAGTGGCGTTAACGGAGTTAAACATTTATTTATATATATATATATCTGAGTCAGACGGGACACCGGGACTGTCTCCTTTTTATTTGATAGAAGCATTACATCGATGCGCTTGAAAACTGCTTTCAAGTGGAGCTCAGTTTGCATTGCAATCGCTGTCAAGGTGTATAGTATAAAAAACACTGCACTTGCGTTTATATTTTTTGAAAAAAATTTAATTTAGAGTACCCACACCATACTCAATTGTCTTTCTATGTAGGTATGTAAATTCGTAAAAGAATAATTGAAAGATTATCACTCTAACATCTGTTTTCCGAAAATACACTTCCAAAAATCCAAAACTTAGATACACATGTATATCGGCGTAAAATCAATATATTTATTTTCTGCATAATCTGAATAGGTAGCAAAAATAATTTGTGAATGGGAAGGGTCTTGTTCATCTTGACGCAAGTTAATGTGTGCGTCTTTTAAATTTTAATAAATTGTATTGGATTACAATTATAACATCGTTCACTGTAATTTCATGCATTTTTTAAATTATTAAAATCATAAACATTAATTTAACAATCTAAAACAATACAAAAAGATGTATTAATAATAAACAGCATTGTAATTTGTATTTTAAATAAATTTTGTTTTAAAAATGATAATCACAACATCTTTAAAATACAATTATAAATATTATTGGATGATAAAAGTTATTCTAAATTACATCGGAAAAATGCAAAAGTTAATTTTGTTAACAACTAATATGCTGTAAATTTCCAAGTTGTGTGAAAGTTGTTCAGTATTTTTTTATTTTGATAACTTTCTGTAAAACTAATGGGAATTTCAAAAATCGACGTTGTTAAAGTATTATTTTTGTTCAATTTCTAATCTATTGAGTGGTCTATATAAAACTTTTGAAGTACTCCTTCTATCAGAAAAACTATTTACAAAATCAGTAACTGGTTAAAATAAAAGGCAAATAGGTTATCATAAAACTCTCAGAGTTGACTGTTGGTAAAAATAATTTTACATAATTTGTATTCAAATAATATTTCAATCAATTGTCTGCGTTTAATATTGGTCTAGTGAAAATATTAGTTTTTAATTTTTATTTAGTATCTTATTTTTAATTTAATAATAATTGCGTATATTACATTAGTATAAATAATGTGGCACCTGACTTAATTAAAAACTGAAATGCAATTAAATTATAAAATATAATTTTTCATAATTAAAAAGAAAATTGAAAAGTATTTTTAAAACTTTATAATAAGGATCTATAATATGAACTAGTAGATGAGTTTTAATATAATTTTAAACATTTGATGGTAGAAAATAGTCTAATCCAATTTGATTCTGTAAAATTGGTTATAATACATAATTATACTTTAGTAAATTTAAAATATATGCGATTAAATTGAACATGATTCGGTTATTTTGATAGTATAAGATAATTAATTAGACTATCCATAAATGTTCATAAAATAATACATACATTTACTAATTTTTTACCTAAATTAGATGTGCAGGATTCGATCGCAGTTGAATAAACTCGCATAAACGTCTGAAAGTATTTATATTTAAAGACTTAAAGCTTACCACTAAGCTTAATTAATTATTTATGTAACAACCATCATAATTATTAAAAAAACTTTCGTTATTTTCCATATAGAATTCGTGTTTATTTCAAGTTTTTCATAAATATAAATAAAAAGGTATATTAGTATTATATATAATGTAGTAATAAACAATAATAATATCTGTATAAAAATCCGGAAATTAATGGATTCATAATCTCCAGAGAAACCTTTACACTTACATCGTTTTTGTTGTAAAATTTAATATTTGAATACTATAATGGGTATACCCACGCAGTAAAACGTTATCGCTGTGTTCGAAATGAATTGTGTTTTTATTTTATTTTTTATTTTGTAGCTCTAAGGTTTTATCCAGGAAGCGATTTTCGCCATCGACTAAAGGCTTTTCAATCCTAACCAAATAATCAATACTCCGTCATTAACTTATTCCCGGTTCTGGTTCGGTCACGACATTATGTAAATCCAATCGTTAACCGTCGGTTTATCATAAAACTTGGGGACAATATTAAGGGTTGAAACTTGTTAATAAGATTTTAGACTCAAAAATCCGTAGTTCACTGTCTCGTTTGTTTAAAAAATTTGGAGTAAAACTATCCCTAAAAAAAAAATTCAGCTAAGTAATGAGGATGGTGTTATCACGTACGTTGTCGTGTGTGTACCCTCAAACGTTAGTACGTCTTTGGATTTAGTTCGTGTTTCGAGGTTAATACTGCGGATTAATTTTTATAAAATGTACACTGTACACTGTAAGGTTAAACACATATTTTTTCTCATCCTACAAGCAAGTGCTTTTTATTTATATTATCGTGGAGTTCGCAATCATCGGTAGACTGAAGATGGAGTTAAACAACCTTTTAGGTGTCGTTTTTTTTTTTAGTAGGTTTATTAATTGTTATTAGTATTGGGACGCATATTATGATCATTACCATCGTTCGTAACATTAAGTATTGGATACGAATTTAATCGAGTTGTTTGCGTACCTTTCTGTATCGCATAATGCACGGGATATTGTACGAATCGGTGATTATTGTGGAATTTAAAAGAGAGAAATACTGTTCAAATAAAAATGAATATCATTAAATGTACCGAAACCTTACTTGTATCGTACCATAACGGTGCACTATTATAATGTTATGGGTGCACTGTAAATCATTGTAATTATATACGTAGGTCGTAGGTACACACCGCGTCTGGCCGGTACACAAAACAATTATTATTACGGATACAACTTAATTATATATTCCTTTGTAATGCCGAATTTTCAGTTGTGCAGCGATCCAATAATTTAAGGTACTTAATGCGCCCTTTGCTATTAGCAGCGTTATAGGTTTTTACCTGCTGCAAAGTTGTGTATCGATCGATAACTCGTAGGTATCAGTTGTAGGTAATACGCCTGTCTAACGTATCCGTTCTACCCCCACGAGACCCACGTATCCAGCCCAGTATAAATAAATAATAATAAAAAAAAAAAAAACACTTGGATTACTGGTCGTTACTGGAATTTAACAATTTATACTTGAAACACGTACCTATACCGTAATATAATAATATTATATTAATACTTAAAACGAGACTATATTTTTATATTGTGTACAAACGTGAGTCATTTATTGTACTGTTAGATTCAAGGGACAGCTACCTGTTTTTTTAGTGAATATTTCAAGATATTTTTTTTTATTAATCTAAAATAGACTTTAGCTGCATTGGCCTGGCCAAATTTTTTTTAACTTAAACTAATTTTTTTTTAAATGACATATTATAGTTTTGTTTTTCTTGAGAATAATAGTAAATTTTGATTGTTTTCAAACTTGGGACCTAGCGCATGCGCATGTCTCCAGCCTTCCTACATTGAAATTTCAAAATTTTTTTGACAAATATTTAGAGTGTAACTTTTTAAATTTACATGCTATTCATTTAGGCGTAGTATCAAAAATGATGTAGAGAGCGAGGTTAAGTACGTTCTTAGCGATGCGTCTAAGCTATTGGATATTTTGTATTCTTCGAGTTTATGAATATATGTAAAAATATCCAATTATTCATTATTATATTATATTATTGTGATATTTTTACAATTTAATATGTAATATTGTATCGGTTCTTATAGCCATTATTTTGAACTTTTATTAAGTACTAAAAGGTAGCAGCTGGCCAGTCTTCTTGCTGACATATCATTGTCAGTAACTGTACCATTATTATTTATTATTATCGTTAAACCAGCTTAAATAATTGCACTAAATTTTTATTTATTATTATTTCCTTTATACAGTGGAGTTTCACAATAACTCGAAAACTTCGACAAATCGGATTTTTTTCTTGCCCTTTAAAGTGTTTCTAAGTTGTGTTTGAGGTATATAACTCAAAAAATGCATAAGTGGAATTTATATGTATTCCCCTTGAGATTAAAATTATCAAGACTCGACTGTATATTGTTTGGCTAGAAGGGCCGGATATTATTTATTTGTCTAATTACTAACATTGCTGTGGGTTAGTGGTTTTTGAGAATAATTATTCTTTATTTGGATTGAATCAAAAATACAACTCATTTTTACCATTATTCTCTAGTTTTTAAATACACTATACATACGTATACACATGAGACATACTTTCATCCGCACAAACACGTCGGTCTACAGCATTTTCTCTGCACTCCAAACCAAATGTTCAACATTCGGAAATTGTATTACTAATATCACCACTGACTAAATTATAAGTATTCGTTTGTCTGGTATACCATAAATCAGATAGAAATATACAATATTCCGTGTACGCGTGTAGCATGTGTTTGGCGAAAGAAATATGAAAATTGTACAAACACGTTACACGAATACGGTAGATTACAGAAGTAGTATCACACACCACAAAATATTTACGAACTTGGATGTTTGTCGTTTTTGGCACAGATATTTTACATTTTTTTTTTCTTCGTTTTTTAGTAACGCGTAATATTTTTAATTCTATACTAGACAAAAAAAATGTATACTCTGTATGGAAACAAACTCCCTTACACAAATAATTCATGACTGGTCGTATTATTGAAACGTTCAACGTTTAAACTTCAAAAAATTATACTCGACCGTTTACAGTTTATACACAATCTGTGTACATGTTACAAACCACGGTCGGCGCCGAGTTTTACCGAGCTGATGCCACCCTTATATTATGCATACATATGGAACATAATCAGGAAGAGGACGCAAAACAGGACTTGATATGCATTATAGCACCATTTGAATCGCTATACGTTAAAATGGCTGAAAAGTTAATAGAATTGTTTTTTCCAGTTTCTTCTTCCAGACGACCGCGACGAGAACAACCGCCTCCGATTTTAACCTACGACTTCTTTTGTATCAGACCTGCAGTTATCACAATACTATTATATACAATAGCTAAAATACATTTATCGGCAAAATGGTAAAACCATAATATTGCTTAAGCATTTGAATGAAAACCAACAAAATATTTAAAATATTTTTGGTAGTGTTAGAGTAGGTACGTTAGTTAATAATGCATATCATTATAATATTGTACTAATAATCAAATAGCTATTAAACTATAGAAGATAATAAACTTAAGTTCGTATAACGTCGAACACACAACTTAATATTATAATAGTATGTTTCATACAAGTATGAGTTCACTGTTCGAAAACTACATAAACTAAATATAACAGTTACTCGATACCTATCTAGTTTAAAATAAAAGACCTATTTTATTATGTTTTTTTTTGAATTTGTGAAGGAATATATGACACAAAGTAATAGTAATATCAAATAACTACAGGAAACACTGGACATGTGGATTTATGGTTATACTTTAATTATACATGCGAGAAAATACAATTAATTATTTAGCAAACAGCGCAGTACGGTATTATTATAATTATTAATATCTTGACTATTGTTCAGAACACTGACTTACTTTTTCTGGCACTTGACTTTTGTGTTTTTCTTGTACCACTCATATAATAACGCAATGTAGGATGTAACATAGGCTGAAAGCTTTTCGTTCACCCTTGTCACACACATCCGCACACAAAACATATATACAAACAAATGCGAACATATCATAATAATATAATATAAAATATGTGTAGCTCTTGTTTTCATATTTTTAAAATAGTATATATACGCGCATATAGGGTTTCCCGGATTGGGTGTAACGAAAACGGCGTGAGCAGTGTTGGGAAATATCAGGATGAAATATAGTAGAGTCATTATATGTTTAAGTTTATCCGGATAAATAATTATTAGTTATCTATTCCCAACACTGGGTGTAAAATCTAAGAGTTCTTACGCGATCCACACCATGACTGTTGTCGCAGACAATTCAAAGGACCCTGTAGATATGATAATATTATAATATCCTTCGAAAACAACAAAACTACCGACACGCGATGGTTTTGGAAATAAAACACTCCCGAGTTAATTTGATAGGTCATGTCATTTTACAATTAATATTGTACATTAGAATTACGTGTACGATTACATTCCGTGGGTACAACGAGTACCTACGCGATGTGATTCGTAACTATGTTCAGAGTAGATATTTTAATCGAGAACGGTGTGTATGGGCAGGTACTGTGCACAGGACGATATTAATAATTTCATTATCGTAGCGCGAATATTATTGTTATCAGAATCGCGAGGCCACCGGGGACACAAACTATTTGCACTATAATACAGCGGACAGCAGTCTGCATTTAACAGCGTAAACGTTACACGGAAAGGACATTTTCGTTCGGAATCGAAATAATGTACAAGTAATAACTACGCCCGCGGTTTAATTAACATTTTTAGACTTTGTAAAAGAGTGTATAATATTATTATGCGTTTATTTATTTAATAACACAAGCCAAAAAGTATGTGGGCTTAATTAAGTGATAAGCTTAATTATGGCTATGTATGCATATACGTGCGTTGTGCATGGCCGTGTCTCCGCGAATTTCTAACGACTTTAATTATAACTTTGTAATTGCAGGCAGCCACTGTTTTAACAAACCCGCCGGAAACGTATCGCTAAAACTGCGTAAAACGCATTTCACAAAATTTAACAGTAATAATAATATTATTATGATTTGTGACGATGATTAATGCAACGTTCGTTCGTTCGTTTTTACCATTGTCTACTGTTTAATCATTTGCAAAATCATATGAGTCCCATATACTCTCCGGTACAACATTCGTGGTATGTGCCACCTGTATCTCTGCGTGACCAATAAAGTCGCCTTGGGATTGGCGGGGCTAAGTGCAAAAATAAAAATTGCAAACTTCAACACGAATTTATATTTACAACACCTATTGTCTTTAAAACACCTATTTTTTTACTATTAAAAATTAACAGACATCGGAAAATACAGTCCATCAGTCGGTAGAACCAAAACGACTTGTATAGTTTTTGCATTGTCACTAACAAATACATAGCAGCTATTGTATGGGCTAGAAATAAAATCGAGGCTGTGGACAGTGTATGAAACGAAAACAGTTCTAGTCTGTAGATCCCAGCTGAGTCTTCCGAAAAATACTTTCAGAAATACATTGTAGGTACTCTTTAATTTTATACTTTTTTCATACTATATTTACCCCATTATCATATTTTATCGTTATGCTTGACTATGACAGTTATCTGATTGTTACATATTAACTTTACTTTTTATATATAATTTTTGAAACCAATATTCTTATTTTTTTTTTCATACGCGAAGAACAGCTCTGAGTGTCGGTCTTTGATAATTCCACTTTTCTTCGATACATTACAATTTTTATTTTGCACCAATCAAATCATCCTACCCTAAGCGAATACCTCGAGTTGGACCTGATATAATTTGCCTTCATTATTGCTATTTGTGCTATCCTTTTTTTAATCTAATACATTTATCGGTACAATTTCTATCTCGCCGGTAAAATGTGATCCGATTATTGGACGAACCTGTCATCTGTTATATAGAGATAGGTATATCGCGTGCAGCGGCCGATGCTGGCTCAACCTTTGTTCAACGTTATAAAACTTTGTAGGAAAACAATAACTTATTTTTCCACTCCCCTGTGCTATCGCACACTCTACTTCCCACTTTCTCTTTCAAATTATCCCCAGACGATTCCTTTATTTGTTTTAACGCGATGCTGAGTCAATATATATATATATATGACATTCCCCGTCTATTCTCATTGATTGCCCGTTGCTTATCATTCTGACATGAGTACATCTCTCTCTTGCCGCTATTTTCAAATCTCATAAAGTTCGTTCCAGTTCGTGATCCATTTGTTCTCTTTCTCGTTCACGTCCAATCATATTTTCAGCAAGCCGGTTTTAATATTTTGTTGTACGATATATAATTCTCCATAAAAACCATTTGTTGTAATATGCATACACAATATATCTTAATCTAATTTATAGCTTTGGTATTTATAAATTATGACATAATATATGTATTACAACACACCCCAATGCAACATAAAATATGTCCTCATATTTTAAAACTATTATTCCAGTAATTAGTATGTAATATAAATTTAAATGATATAAGTTTTGTATACAAAAAAAAAAAAAAACATTTTTGTTGACGTTGTCACGTGATCAATAACTATGATGTATTGATGTTCATTAGTTCATTATTCTTCTCTCAATGAAGTGGTTGTTGAGCTGGGGACGGAAACAGATAGAATAACTAATCTTCAAACTTTTTATATAGTATATTACATTGTTTATCTATATTATGTGGATTATTAGATGAGCTTAGTATGTGGCTCTTAAAAAGTAAGACATTTTTTTTTATCGATGATGGACGATGATGTAGGCAAAATATTAGCATAATATTATTATTCATAATACTATTTACTTTATGTATTGTTTGATCTAATATTTCGTCACAATCATTAAATCATATTACTATAATTTACAAGGTTAAGAAAAAGTACACTTTTTATTTTAATGAGCAAAGTATAAGTTTTTTTTAATATATTTGTTTATAAAAGTTATTTACAGTCTGTATACATAATAACACAATAAGTAAATGGGATCAAAGGTTTTTTTTTTTGACATGACGGCTTGAGGGAAGGGGGCGTCCATCGACACTACTTCCTAATTGAATCCAAGGATTTAGATATTGGTTAGTAGATCACGTGGCCATTTACGTTTGAGACGACAGGGTGGGTTGTCCGGTAGTGTATGGGAAGATAAATTGGATATGAGGGGGT
This sequence comes from Pentalonia nigronervosa, assembly GCA_014851325.1. NCBI lineage: Eukaryota > Metazoa > Arthropoda > Insecta > Hemiptera > Aphididae > Pentalonia > Pentalonia nigronervosa. Next base: position 22,647 of record JACXSJ010001396.1, read on the forward strand.
TTGGTGTGGTTAGAGAAATTTTTATGAAGTTTATTGTAGTGGTAAGAAGCAGTTTTTGATATTGTTGGTAAATTGAGGTCGTGGTGAAGTGTACAATTACTGACATACCAGGGAGCATTAGAAAGGACACGAATGGTTATAGATTGGAATGCTTGGAATTTTTTTAGATTTGAATTTTTAGAGGCTCCCCAAAGTCCCATGCCATATGTCATAGTTGGGCGTAGAATTTGTTTGTATATTAACAATTTGTTGTTTAAAGGTGTTTTGGAATGGAGTAGAAGTCTTAGTTTGTGGAGTTTGAAATTGAGTGAGATTCTTTTTTCCTTAATGTGGTTTGCCCAGGTTAGCCTTTTGTCGAGGAGGAGGCTTAGGTATTTAACAGAGTCGTTCGTGGGGATTTGCTGGTTATTGAGGTGAATAGGAGGAATATTTTTGGGGCTGAGAGTAAAAGTGATGTGAGTGGATTTGGTTTTGTTTATTTTAATTTTCCATAAGTTGAACCAATCTTGTAGTTGAGTAAGGTGAATTTGAAGATTGTTTATGGCAGTGGTTACGTCAGAATTAGATAATGTTATGGCTGTATCGTCAGCGAAAGTGGCTAGGGTGGTGTTGTTGGACTGTGGTAGGTCAGCTGTGAATATGTTGTAGAGGATTGGGGAGAGAATACTGCCTTGAGGAACGCCTGCTGTTATAGGGTGAGAGGTAAAGATTTCGTCTTCGCATTTTACAGCAAAAGTTCGGTTTGTTAGGAAGGATTTGAGGGTAAGGTATAGTGGGGTAGGTAAAAATTGAAGCTTGAATAATAATCCTTCATGCCAGACTCGGTTGAATGCCTGGGCAATGTCGAGAAAAACGCCAGAGCAAAATTGTTTTTGCTCTAGGGATGAAGCAATGTTGTCGACTATTTTGTGCAATTGATGTAAGGAAGAGTGCTTATTTCCGAAGCCAAATTGAGCATTTGGTAAAATTTTTTTCTCATTTAGTATCGTGTAGATTCTGTTTAAGATGATTTTTTCCAGAATTTTAGAGAGTGTTGGAAGGAGGCTTATAGATCTATATGAGGAGAAGACATCTGAGGGGTTTGCCAGTCTTGTGTATTAATATTATAATGGAGTGTTTCCAGATGGAAGGGATATATGATTGACGTAGAATGCTATTGAAGATTGATGTAAGAAGTATGATTGCTTTCTTGGGCAGTTTTTTAACGATTAAATTGGTTATCAAGTCATGGCCGGAGACTTTATTGTTTTTTAGATTTCTTATGATATAGATTAACTTTGTCGATATTAGAAGTTGCTAGGGAGTTGTCGGGATTTCGTAACGGGGGTATTTTGTTTTTTTCTTTTAGGATCTTCTTGGTTGCTTTCCAAAGAGAATTATCCGTATTGGAGAGAGAATCAAGATACTTGTGGTATTTATTAGAATTGTGTTTTCGGAGGATATTTTTTAAGGAGTTGGTTAAGTGATTAAGTTTGCTTCTATCACTGGGAAGATGGGTTCTTTGCCAAATGCGACGGGTTTGACGCTTCTCAGTGATGAGTTGAATAATGTGTAAAGGTAAGACTGGATAGGTGGTTACAGGGTTGTTTTGGGATGCATCACGAGCTGCATTTTGGATGGTAGTTATGAGGAATTTAACTGCAATATCTAAGTCAAGTGGAGTTTTAAGGGAGATTTTGAGATTAATGGAATTTTCTATAATTTGGCTAAATTGTTTCCATTTTATTTTGGTAGTAGAATTTATCTGGTTATATTTTGTAATATTTTAAATGTCGTTTAGGTTGAGTATTATTAGTGTGTGGTCTGAGGAGAGGTCAAGAGAGTTAGCAATAGAGTATTTAATATGTCTGGGTAGAGTAGTGATAAAGAAATCTAGGACGTCGGGATGTCTGTTAATATGTGTAAGCAAATATGTAGGGTTTGTAGGAGATATTATTTTAAGATTGAGGTTTATTATTAGATTGTTGAAAGTTTGACCTCTAGGATTGGGAAGGCTAAACCCCAACGGGGGTATTTAGCGTTGAAATCACCTCCAACCAGGAAATGGTTTCCGAAAGATTTAAAGAAAAGAAAGAAATCATCGTTATTTAGTTTAATACTAGGACGAAAGTAAGCCGACGAGATAGTGGTAGGGATATGGTTTAGCAATACTAATATGTTTGTAGCCTGTATGGAGTTATTTTGGTATGGTGGAGGTAGGGTATGTTTAATATCTGATTTTATTAATATTGCCGAACCGGCATGGGCAGAGCCATCGGGGTGGTCGCAGTGATATGTTAAATGTATGATGTATATATGTATTATGCCAGATATGTGAAAGAAGGAATTTGGTGTTAGATAGGCTCTGATAGACATGATAGTGACTCACTCGATATCTACTGTACAGCAGAGCGGTACCCATTTTTCGACCTTCTATTTCCTTTGATTTTTTATGTTTTGGTTTTTATTTTTTGGTTTTTTTTCGTGATTCCGACATCTGTTGTACAGCTAAACGATATCTACTTACCGACCATTTTATTATTTAAATGTTTTTGTGATTTTTTTCTGATATTCTTTTAAGCTGTACCTATAACATTCAAAAACATTCTTGGGAATATTATATATTTACATTTGTTTAAAAGAGGCGTAAGGTAAATACAATCAACTGTTTTTGAATTTTCCCGTATAATGTCATAAGTAATAGCTTTTAAAAAATGTTTTAAAAATATTTTTTAACTCTTAAAACCATTTAGAACTTATCTAGTAAAACGTTAACTTTTAAAGTAAGCAAAAAATAATGAAAATATTAAAATGTACAGACATTTATTATGTATTTTTTAATTACAGAATTGTAATTGCATTATATTTTATTTAGTACATTATATTATAGACTAATAATAGTATAGTATAATATTTACCTTTCAACCGTAAACGAATAAATGATCTGGCCTACTACAGTCTGTACTAAATTGTTATTTTTTTTTTAGCAGTATCTACGGTAAACATAGGAAATCATAATAATTAAATAATATTTAATTATACAAACACTTATTTAAATTAAATAAATCATTAATTTAAAGATACTTTAATACGTATTTTCAAATAAACTATAAAAAAGAAAATATATAATGAACATATGAATATGTAATGTATCTACTGTAGCACACAAACTGAAAAACCACTAGGTGATAACTGTAACTTCACAAATGACAAATAACTAAATTGTTTTTTTTACAAAACTGATTAATTGGAGACCTATGAAAAAATTAATTGGGTATTGGTTTATCATATTATAGACTTAATATGTTACTACAACAAACCTGCACTCCTTACCACACACGTACAGTATGTTTAAGATATATGATTTTTAGGGAACTCGTATTTTTACCGAATCACCGTCGGCCGTCTCCGATAAACGAGAACTATCTTACAAACTGTATATAAAGATAGAATCGTTTTCAGCTATTCTGGAATATCCGTTTTCGGCCATTACACTATTTTGATCATTAATTGAAAATATTAATGTTATACAATTTTTTTTTTAAATCAAATATTAAGTCAAGTAAAATATATAAATAATATATTAACAATTAAAAAAAAATATATATATACAAAAATACAGGGATTTTTTTTTATAATTGTAACACATGCATTTAATGAAGTCCATTCGTGTAATCTCTCCTCTCTTATTTTTCGTTATGTTTGTATGGTTTTTATCTTGACAATTCAGAACTTTTCTATATTTTGGAAATTTCGGAGTATCAGCACTTCGTATTTTTACATATGATTCTGTTTAAATTCAATTTATTATATTAAAACAATAGATAATTGGAGGGCAGTTTTTATAAAAACATTGGTTAAAATAAGAATGGTAAGACTTGCATGCATTTGTTGTTTTAGTGAAATCAGAAGATTCTGATGCCCAAAAAGTAGTTTCCATTAATTAGTCATAGTATGACTGTAAGAAAATCACCAATATAAGTTTAATATTATAGAACGAAGATAATGATGAAAGATATTATATACATTTAGTTAGTAATTTATTTACTTTTATTTACTTTTATCGACCGTCAACGTATAGATGTAGGATTCCTCATAATATAGCTGGTAATCAATAGTCATTCTTAATATATAATACATTAATATTAATATATTAAAATATTGATAGTTTAACAGAAAAAAATGTGAAGAATATTTTTAATTAAACATATGTGCTAAAAATGTACAATTATAAAAATATTAAATATCCCTATAATTTAATTTTTTTATGTGTAAATTAATAATATAATTTTATTTTATATTTTTTACTTGATTTAATATGTGATTTTAAAATAAATTTTAATAATAATATTTTAAATTGGTGACCAAAATAATGTACTCGCCGAAAACAGACACCCCAGAATGGCTGAAAAGTGAACAGGCCGAAAAGGGAAAGATTCATTTTGGGCGAAAAATCTCCCGTCCGTATACAATCGGCTGTAACACGATTGCCCACAAAATTTGAAACACGATTGCGCCCTGATCCCTTTTTACTTGATAAAATCACAACACAATTGAGCATCAAATTATAATGTAAATGCTGCGTATAATTTATATACAACATAAAATAATCAATACAATACAGTATGTTATGTTCTATAATTTCCATATCCAAAATTTGTGTTATTAAAGAAATAAAGGCGCACAAAACAAATGTCCAAATAGAATTTAAAAATTCTAATTTGGGATTTAGTTATAGTTTTTACCTTCACTCCAATGGACTTTGATTTCTGCAATATTATCTTAAGAAATAATTATGCATAAACGATCGGATTTCATGCACATTCGTGCACAAATGATGCACAAAAAATCTGTCTAATCAGAAATTTAAAAAATGTAAAATGGGGAGGTGTCGTTTCTACAGTCCCTTATATTTGATTTTACGATATCTCCGGAAATATTTGCGCACAAATGACCGGACTTCGTGCACATTTATATACAAACGATGCACAAACAGAATTTTAAAATTACAAATCGGGCGGGGGAGGGGGGCATAGAAATGGACACTTTGACGTACCTTTATAGATAAACACAATTAACATAGAACACTATTATAATTTGTCCAGCAATGGTTGCATCAAGCGATCACCGTTGAAGAGCGTCTTTCGTTATACATTTTTATCTTTTATAAATTACAGTTTAACCTAATTCTATGTTGCTACATCTATTAAAACTTACTGGCTAATGCTTAATATTAAATGTTGTACAACAAGCATGTTTTATTAATCTAGTTTAAAGCTTTGGTGTTTATGAATTATGACATAATATGTATATTAGAATACATTGCAATACACATTTTAGATTCTGAGTGGTACTAGATAACTGATATCGCAATTCTTACAATGATACGTTTCGTTTTTTTATTCACTGTAATAAAAAAAAAAATATTCAAAAAGTTTCATACGGCCGCACTTCAATAGTTTGGTAAGTGAGTGCCAGATCGTACTTCAAAAGTTGTATCAAACTCATAATTTTAATTTTCAAGCAATACGAATGTATACAAATGGCGATAGAAAAAATTATTGAGAGATAAAAGCCTCCGATCGGTCTCGTTTTATTTTTTGCGTGTCTATCAAATAATTTAGTATTATATACTTTTAAACTTAACATAACAAAATATAAATAGTCACGCAATCAAATTATTCGACCGAGTTTCACAATATATCAAGTTGTGCTTGTATAATTCTTGTAAATTAATTTTAATACATTTCTATTCATGTGACTTATATACCATAAACGTTTAAGTATATATCATACAATATAATTATTTTAACAGTACACTCGTTTGATAGAAACGTTTGAACGTATTTGAAAATAATTTTATACGCAATTATAAGTCATTATAAATCACCATTTTCGAATAAAAATTTTACTTTTTATAATTTTTCATCATTGTAAATAAATATATTTTCAAAAAATATTGTTTTTTCATGACTTTTAAATTATATATAACATAAATATTTCCAAAAACGTTAATATTTTTTGAGAAAATGGGTATTTACGTTTAAAAGAATCACCGTATATATTAATATATCAGAATAACTGTGATATTTGTATTTTACAATTGTTTGGCGGAAACAAAAAATAGGCATCGCTCCGTGCGGTATATTATGGTACATATTACAACTGTTAAATTATTACGCGCACAATCTGGTTAGTGTGATTTGTTTAGTAAAAAATAAAATAAATTAGAACCATTCGCACGCGCGTTATATTTCAAAATGATTTATATTCAATCCCGAACACAAAAGCGGTATTTTTTGAGCATCACATAATAAATGATTTCGTCGTAAAAACAATAACCGTTTTAAACGACATAAAACACCGGAACCGAATATTTAATATTGTCATACGCACTGACTGAATCGTTCTGTACAATAATATTATGCGAAACGGTGAAGAGGTGCCGTCGGTTTCGATATCATCATTCGCGGAAACTGCGCTGGAACTACTGCCGTATAATATAATATATTATTAATAATAATAATATATTATAATATTATAAATATTCAACGGAGATTAACTCTCGATGGCGTCCGGCGTAATACAATGGGTCACGTCAAATCACTATATTATAATATTATTATATCATCGAATACCGCGTTTACCTTCGGGTGGTGTACAACGCAAATCGTCTCTTAAATTACTAATAATTTACGTACCTAGGTATATACAAGGGTATTAATGATGGGTAGTAAAATACGAATGCCCACTATGTTTTATACTCATCCCCGCCGCTATTCACTCCTATGCGGGAATCGCAAAACAGTCACACAACAACAAACACAGACCGAGTGACTACTACAACTGTTGTTAAACGTATATATTATATTCAAAATTTCAAAATTTTCGATTGAAATATTTACATGAAATATGTACCGAGTGGCAATCGACAGTGAACTTATGGGTAGGCAACGCAACATGGTACTGTCGTCCATAAATCTAAGACCCCGCAAACCCTACTTATTTTATCGTCTTTGGAAGGTTGACGCTTACCGATTTATAAGGTTCGCGAAATCAAATTTCAACCAGACCTGAAGTTTTTGTAGCTTCATGACAATTTTTTTTAGAGGGATTAGATTCTGACCTTGTTTTTAGCGAAACCTGCGCATGCTTGTCTGCGATAGCAATTCTGAAATTGTAATTGAAATCGTTATGAAGTTTACTCGAATTCCCACTCTTTTCAAATTTTAATTATTATCGTTCATTTCTATTATTTGATTTAAAAATATAGAAATTAAAAAATGTCCAGAGATTAATATTGTATGCTGTTGAAAAAAAAAAGTTACACTAATGATCGATGTCAAATAAACGTTGTAATGTAAGGAATATATTTTCGGATTTCTAATCGTATTAGGTAATTTATTTGTCGGTACGGTGCACAAAAAGCACACGGTTTTAGTGAATAATAGTACTTGTCGACCACAGATTGGTGACATGTATATGTGCACGCGCGGAAGCACCCCGATATATCTTTTACATTACAGCCACACACACACACACACACACAACGATCGCTTACTACGCACACGTTCACGTGACTCGCACTTAACTTAACTTAGAAAATTTCCCATTCTGAACTCCTTGAAACAGGCCGGTATCAAACTACTCTCTTAAAAAGGTTGAAACACATAGTTGTTATCCTGCATTCATGCGAACCACTTATGACGTATATAAGTGATTGAAATTTATGATCAATTTTTACAATCGACATTGTTGCGTAGGCGGTCTCCAACTATTTTTGTTGGGTTTGAAAATATTTTTATACGTAAAAATTATACGTCATACAATGTTATTATTGTAGGAGCGGTTTATAAAATACGTAGGTGTTAAAAGGTCGTTTATTAATCGTAATATTATTGCAAACTTACGGTAGGTAGGAAAAAAATGAGACATAACGTGTTCGTAATATTATTGTAAACGGTCAATTCACAAAGTGTTGTATTTCGATTCGGTACTATTGAAGAAAAAAATATTCTATATCTGTCGATGTACTTCTGTCGAGTATTGAAAGACCGTAACGATATTATAACGAAATTCTACCGGAAGAAAAAAAAGACGGACGCGAACGTCGGATACGATAACTTAATATAATATTCATGTAGGTATACATCTCGTTGTCTCGCTGTGTATTATTGTCGTATAGAAACGTGTAGTGCGTAGTGCAACGAAACTCAATCGAAAACTTGTTCATATAATAATTCATGTAATGTTTGGATTTTTAGAATTAATACAACTTTTGTTTTTGTATTCAAGATTTGTGCTAAGGTTATTTTTATTTTTTAATTTTAATAAGACACTCAATATTGTCAAAACGTAGGAACTCGCGTTGGCGTACAAAGTTTCTCGAATACGTATTCGGGCGAACTAAATATAATAACGTTTCTATACAGTCAATAGCTGTTGGAAATACAGAAACTCCGGTATCGCATATTAAATTCTACATGTATGTACATTTGTTTGAACGCGTATTTTGAAACGACTTGTAGTTCAACTTTGTTTTTAAATATTCCTTGAAAATTCTTTACTGTTGCCGCTCCGAGGTGACGTGTTTATCTCGAGAACACAAGTAGTATCTTAATATATTTTTCTGAGTGCGCTGTTTTTGTTTCCGCAGGTACGCGTATTGTTCGTAATCCATCATGTACTCAATGTTATTCGTAAAAAATAATTCAAATCGAATTTTCGTACCTCATCTGTTGAGCTCAATGATACAATTTTCATATCTGGGATTAAATACAACGTGGTTTGATCGGTCCGGAAATACGACGGATATCAACATAATTTTTTTCCAACGTACGCAAAGGCGTGTCACCTTTTCCACTCAAACGGTATACCCACTTTAGTAATAGTTTATATTATTATAGTTCGTGTACAATCATATTTTAATAATATTATGTCACCGGGATGACATTAAAAATAGTATTACCTTTATTTTTTTGTATCTACTGAGTCGGCGTACGGAGGTATTGTGTTGTAATAAAATATACTAGCTCACACCGTGGCGTGTCCCTGTGCAATTTTCACTTTTACGATATTTTATTCGGTTCGGATTTTTTCTTCATATAATATTACATGGGTACCTGTGCAATCGAAATGGATTACATATTTGTAATACTGTCAAGATCGTTTTTAAGAGGTGGGACGAAAAAGTTTTACGCAATATTTACACGCCGCACGCCTATTGTGCAGGCGCAAAAGACAGCTCTCCAATCTTTCGCATCTCAAATTCAACCCTCCCGCCATGTCTACATCACCCTCGCCATCCGACCACGACCGACACAAATCCATTTCTCGTGTATCGTTTGCGCGCGCGAAACAATAGGATTTTTTTTTTATCGACTTTACAGTCTCTTTTCTATTTTTTTTTAATTCCTTTTTTTTGCCCTTTAGACGTTTTTTATTTTTTTTTATCTTTTATCTCTTTACTCTTTTATTTCTCTCCTTCGCAGACAATACTCTTCTTAATTCGGAGGAGTCGCGAAAAGCTTCGACAAACTATAAATCACGATCGTCGCTCACACATCCGCCCGACGTATTTATAAACCGCAACGCGGTCAAAAGTTCCACGCGATCGCACTAGACGAGGAGCGTTTCGTCGATAATTACATTTTAATAACCGCGGCCAAGAGGTAGGCATGGTATACGCGGTTAGTATTGTTCAATATTACACGGCTGCGAGTAAAAGGCTTTTTTATCATGACGTATTCAACGCTCTGTATCCGGTCGACTAAAAGATACCGATGCGGGTTATATATATTGTACAGTGTTTAATCTAACAGTTTTGTTTTTCTTGTCGCTCATCTGTATTCCATCGTTGTTCCTATAGCCTTTGCGTCGGTGTAAGATAAACATTTTACTTCATATCGTTTTACCGACTAAACAACCTACCAGGGCGGGACTTGTGTTTGCCCTACAATTATATTATGTTATTAATTATTATGAACGGACATGTCAGTGTTCTGTGATTTCATAATAAAGTCACACTCGGTGACTATAAATTGTGATGGTTTTTGACTATTCTATTAAATTAGATTTGATTATTCTTTATACGTTTTATTGATTTGTGCGCCATTATTTAATATTATTTTTTAAAATCTTTTCGCGGTATTCAATGATAAATATCGTACTTATTAAAATATATGATTAATTAATTCAAATTATAATATAGTGACGAAAAAAATTTAAATTTATTGAAGCGTCCAGAATCTTTTGTCAATTATAATTTTTAATATTTCTGAGAATTTCATTTGATACCCTATGGTTAGTGGTTACAATAACGTAAAATATATCTTATGGTTTTCGTTTAAATGCTATTAGGATTCAGTAATTTGAAAACGTATGATTTGGGACTTTTTCACTATATACTCAACTATATCAATTATTATTAAAAACATCATATAAATATGTATTATAGTAGACTAGTTTAATCTTAGATTTAATTAATTTTAGATTTAAAACCATCTGAAACTCGTGCAAATATATTCACAAATATTTTATGTCCTTTTAACTATTTTATCTAAAACTAATTTACCAACTTTTCAGCATCTCAACTGTTGCTAAGTACACGATATTTTACAGTACTGATTTACGACGATTTCAAAAATCGAATAAACTGGTCGAAGTTTAGAATTTCAATTTTAAGGTCAACTGACTGACGTTTTGGATATCTTCATCTAACGTTTGGTATTTAAATTAAACTACGTCAAAGAGCTTTCGATGCTAAAGCCCGAATAACCTGACATTTTTGAGATTATTCCTTTATTCCTTCGACGATTTTACATATTTTGGTTAGCAAACGGTTAAATAGCAGTATAACAAACCATTGTAATTAAATTAAAAATATATTACTGACAATCAACCGCTGTAGGTGGATAACATTGCTTTTACGAATTCCACGGTATGCGATTGGCGTTTAATTTATAAATGTAATAAAATAACTACATTAAAGTAATAATGAAACATATTTTCGTAAGCTTAGTGTAGTATATGTATATAATTTTTTTTTTTTGAAGTTGGAAAATTTTCAAACATAATCATTGCGGAACACCTTTCGAAATGAAAGTGTTTGTAAGATTATTTGCATTAGTAGACCCTTTTTAAAGTTAATATTGGTATGCGGCGTGTACGCAATTTATTGAATAATTTATAATTTTATTTACTACCTAGATTTTGACATACATTTCACCAGCCCTCTCCTCCCCCAAGAAAATTGTTGTTTTTTTGTCATTAGTTGTGGAACTTATGTGAGTTTGTGCAATAAGGATTTTAGGACAAATTCATAAAAGCTTTGGAAGGCTGGTGAAATGTGCATAAGATTTTGGATATGTGTCGATAGGTATTGAAAAATATTGAAGAAATTTGCAATGAAAAAAATATCTTGATAGGAGACATATTGATCGCATATGATGTGTTATTAAAATTTCATGTATAAAGTGTTCTTACACGAATTACGTTCCAAAACGAGATTCTTTTTCTTCTTCTTTTTGTCGAACTTCCATATTTAATGTTTACGTGGGTATCAAAATAAAATGGAAAACACTATAATGAATATCTAAGACTATATCAAATTAAACCATACTATGGTTTATAACATAGATAGGTAATTGAAGGCCCGCAGGTGACATTAAGACTGCGTACCTTTTTTATCTGGCTTGTACTACATTTTCTTATATGAAGCACATCAAATCAAAACAAAATAATCGTCTTACAGGACATCTACTTGGTGTTACCACGTCTAAAATAGAAGTTGATTTTTTTTTCATTTTCAACTGCAATTACACATTCTCAAAACTCACATTAAACAAAATAAATGCTTATAATATAAATAGTTATTTTTAAAGACTTTTCTTTGCTTTCTATGCTCTGACTCACTTGATTTAATAGTAGTTTTAAAAATTTGTCTTCTAATTACTTTGAATTGTCCGTCCTTGGTATATATGTATATATTTGAATATTGTATAATTAATTAATTAATTTATTTATTTATTTAATATATGCGGATGTGAGTCCTAAAATATAATATTACAAATATTGCATCAAGAAAATACAAACATAATGCAATAAATTATTCATTATTGTTTAATAATAGATTGTATATAATGAGAAAGACTTATATGTAAATATAGAATACAAATCAAAGATAATTTGAAATTGTTAAATATAATCAAAGGCATATGCATTACCTGTAACCATTAGAAAGTTAGCAGGGGAGTTTAAGATAAAAATAAAAATAAATATATTTAGGTTTTTAATTTATCTCTGCTCACAGACGACCATCTCGTCGCCAGTGATTTTGAATACTTGGTAGTACTTATATCTACACCAAATCCATATTGTATTTTACATGATTTCATCGCTACTTATGAAAAATCGATACGTATAATTAGTTATAATGCACGCTCAGACTTATATACACAAATTCAATTAATTTTGATCATTGTATTGTATTGTATCTCGACCACTGGTCACTCCTTTCTACCCCTTTCCACTAACCATCATTCTCATCCCCATTTAGCTATGATGAATGCCTGCAGTGTTACGTACAAGTTAAATGTTTGGTTCAAATATAATGCAGAACACATGTTATATAGTAACAACATAGATAATAATATTATTATATTCGTTGTTGAACATAACAGTTTGCGCAATAAACAAGAAGAAATGAAATAAAAATCGTACACATATGTACGAGACATGTAGTAGGTATTTGATATTTTTCACGAAATAAGCTGTACCACATTTATTACGTGCACCCTCGACATATTGCACTTGTGGATGTTGCGATGAAAACGCGACCTTCTTTGCCTTTTGTAACATATTCCGTTTGCCAGTTTCATAAAAACTCGAAATTTTCTTAGATAATCCCCAATCCCACTACATGACGGCGTGGCGGTGGCGGCCAGCAGACCGTAAGTCAACTTTTCATATATTTACATGATATTTATTACACGTGTATATAGGGTGTTTCAACAATCATGCTCACTCTCATTTTTTCAAATTTAATAACGAATTTGTTCAAACTCTGATATTTAATAATAGGTACTTGACGACCACATTTTTTATTATTTAGATTTGTAAACCGTTCAAAGAATGTAGTGCCTAAAAATCCCAATAATCACGATTTGAAAAATTCCTAATATTCGTGTATTATTATAGGAAAAGCATTCAGAACAGAGAACTATAGAAAATATTCAGCCGAAACATGTTCGTCATTCTTATTGTTTTAACATAATTTTATTTTAATCAGCAGTAGTACAGTACATGTCGTATTATGCACCTATAATATCATGATATATTATATTCTAAAAGCAATAATGGTCCGGCCAAGGAACACAACTGTCCTGCACGTAGAGGGGATTTCTCGAAGGATACGCGATATCAACCGAAAATGGAAAACAAATAGCTACGGGCGAACGCGGCCGGAATATCAAGAATACAATGCGAATCGCTCGGCAAATTGGGTACGATTTTTATAAGAGCATAAACATATTCCGGTAAATGATGCCCTATTATTCACTCGCATAACATCGTTGGGAAATTATTTTTAAAATTGATCATCCCACATAATATATAGTGACGACTGACATTAGCAATTCCGAGACCCAAACAGGAATATTATATTACCTAAATAAAATATTGCACAGTTCATATTTTATATACATGGAGTAAGACATATTATTTTTCTAAACAATAAGCAGACACGGTGTCCTGCTAACTAATATTAGCATCTCAGGAAAATAATATTTGGATGCCCCCATATCGACGTACATATGTGTTTAACCTCAAAAGTCACTCACTGTACTTTGGTGTCCTTAAAATTTGTGGCACCATCGGTACCCTAAGACACTTGCCATATTTGCTACCCCAGTTAACATGGCTCTGAGACATGTATTATTATAAAAATTAAAAAATATTTAAGCTTGAACGAGCTGTACATCATAATTTATAATATGTATATTATAGGTAGGTACGATGAACATCAATGGGTTGTAAATGATTTAGTTTTGAGTCATTTCAAACGTCGACGGATGATGGGAATTCTAAACACATCGGAAAATTATTACTTATAATGTATATTGAAAAAGTCCATTTAACTGACATTATTTGAATCTGACAATATTTTTATTTGTTTTATATGTTGAGTCACATTGATTGTATATTAAAAATCTACAATATTCTTAAATATTTAAAAAGAGCCTCCGGTGACATTATCTTAAGGGCAGAACAAATATGGAAAATATATTTTAAATAATTTTCTTTATTATACAGAACGTAAAAAAATATTTTTTTTCTTTTTTATAAATATGAATACAATTTAATATTATTAAAACTCTTTAAAGTTGTAATATTATCGAAAAATAGTAACCATAATATAGTTTAATAATAAAATTATTATTATGAACAGTTTTGGATAATAATTATTATAATTGTGTATGTATATTCCTCTTCAATTATTTCAAACATAAATTCTCGCTTACTCTGTATACATATTTATTAATTAATATTTAATGAACTATATTAACTTCATAGTTATCTCATTAACACTACATACGTAATACTCATTAAATTGTAAAATGAGTCGATGGCTTGGATATATCATGCATTTGATTAGGTTAATTTAATATTGAGTACAATTTTTATAAATAGTTTTACCAAAAATACAAATTTATCCAATTGAATTGTTGAAAAATAAATAAACGTATTTGATTAAAATTAAAAGTATTTTTTGTGTTTATATTATATTTTTTATTCCATTATTACCGTTAATGAATGTTCCATTCACCTATTAATACATTCCTACAACTGTCAAAGGTTTTTTTTTATAACTTGTTGATAACTTTAACTTGACCTATAAACCTACTTATTTTGAATAGGATTTTGAATTTGGATGGATATTAACTACCACCACCTGCCAAAATTGAAAATATTGAATTTCATTTACTGAACTAAAATTAATAATACAATGCAGTGACGTAGCTACGATCAATATTATTCTATTCTATATAAAATTATATGTATAGTAACAAAAGAGGTAGGCAGAACGTTTAAATGGGTTTTTTTTAATAATATAGTAGATAGTAAAACGAAATGTAATACCTAGCTTTTAACATATTTTATGGTGGTGGATACTAGTAAAAGGATTGCAAATTTTATTCTTAATGATTTTTTATTCTTTTACATTTAATATTCACCGGGTCATAACCAATAGTATCACAAGTATCTAGAATGTTTCAGGGCAAATAATTTAGCTTAGACTTTTCGGAAAAATAACATTTCGGTGCACCACCATTTTGCTGACAAATCGGATAAAATGTATGAAGCTAATTTAGACAATATATGAAAAAAATTATATCAAGTTAAATTATATCGTCCAAATGTATGACAACGTCAAAGTATTAATAGATATAAATTTATAATCAATATTTGGCACTAACGAGTTATTGGAGGGAAGAATAATTCATAACAATTATAAAACAATGTCTTAATATAAATCGTAAATCAGTACATAGGTTTCTGTTACTACGAAAGAAAGTGGTGAATTTTTCGTTTGTCTATTCATAAAATGCAAACCAAATCTACTGTTAGTTTTTTTATATCTACTTTATCATGTGATTTGCCAAATGTTTTTGTTTGTAATTTTTACTTTCTTACTACTTGCCACTTGGGCAATTACAAAATATATAGGTTGGGATAAAATTTAATTTTGAGAGAGTCTACATTATTGCTCCTAACAAAACTTACATTTAATATAATAAAATATAGGTAAATTTGATATTTTTCAATATTTTCATTAGAAATAGCCTTTGCAAAAAATGCATTTATATTTGATTTTTTTTAAAAATATTGAATATTGCACGTGGTAAATTTTACTTTACAATGTGTAGGTAATAATTACTGTACGGGGAAATTAAATGTATTCATATTTATTATTATTTTTTTTACTGTTTAAATCGTAAATAGTTAATATGGCATTTTTATAACTCTAAATATTTTGAACGATTTTGAATAATGATTAGTTTTATAAATATATTTAAACTGACACATTATATATAATGATAAATTTAAGGTATTCAAAATTTAAATTGCAAATTTTATAACTCAAATATTGAGAAAATAATACAATTTTGACATTTCAGTAATTGGACTTTTTGTTTAAAATCATATCACGTTAATACCATACTTATTTAAATAATAATTTGTAAAAATGACAAGTGTCCTGAATTTTTTAACCCCGAATTACAACAACATAACAAAAATAAATTTAGTTAAAACTAATAGCTTTATTGTAAATTATATTAAAGTTTTTCTCTTATTTTTGGTTATAGTTCAGAATTTTCATAGGAACTACTGAGAAAGTCTATAACTGTATTGCTATTCCGAGGTTCTAAATTAATTTTATTTTGAACTATTTGTTATAAAAACATTTAAAATAAGGGAATACGTTTATTTTTGTTGCACATTATAACAATTTTCATATACCTAATGTAGTACCTAATATATACCTAATTTACCATTATGATTATTCATTAAATTACATATTTTATTTACAAATATTTCTCCGCTACTACCTAGTACACCTAATTATATTTTTCTAAAATTCTAGGTTAATGAAAGTAACAGAACACATTTTTATACACGGTCCAAAGTGTGTGTTGAGAATAAAAGGCAACGAGACAGTTGAGTACTAGACGAGAGTGTATTTTGATGACGATGTACAATTGAATAGTTTCTTGAGGATCATTGAAATATGTGCGATCCTTAAAGACAATCTCAAAAATTATGTTTTATTAACTAAATTTTTAAATTGACCTTATATTTTTGTACATCATTAATGTTATAATATAATATGTTTGAATATTATTTAATATATATACTTATATAGTGCACGTACACTAATATACTTAGCATTATTTTAGAATTTTTAGACTTTTGATATACTTTACATTTAAATTTTCTCAAATAACGATGATAATATTAATGTACTATCGTTTAAATTTTTACTTTAAAATATTTCTAGTTAACAGTTATTTTTTTTTTTAATATTATTAATTTTACTTTTAACTTATGTTAACTAAAATAAATATGATTAAAAAAATTATAACTTTAAACATGTATACGATAATTGTTCATATAAATGAACATTTTATTGTAGTATATATCTTAAGTAAATAATACGATAGTAATAAATTGGTTTATTATTCAAATAAACATTTTAATAAATTCATTATATATTATTTTTAAGAAATTTCATTTACAGTATTATTGACTGGTCTTTTAAAAACTATATTAAATATGTATTTTATTTACTTACTATAAAACTTGCGTTTTACTGTTATATTTGTGTCTATATTGTACAATATCAGTTAAGTAATTTGAATAAAAATAAGGAATCAAAATAATATGTATTAAAATTTAATATAATAGTATTGAAATTTTAAATGCAACGTCTTATATTTCGAAAACTTTTAGTTTTCTTGGTACTTATTTTATTATTTGGAAAGCAAACTACTTTTCTGATATTATACTTTTTTTCTATATTAATCTTTGTACAATGTTCCTGTATTCAAATTCATTTTATACACATAATAATAATTATTGACATGTATTTGACTCAATGAAATTTAAGAACCGATAATACAATTGATCAGTATTAAAGAATTTGGAAGAAAAATGTTGGTAAATAACAAATATTATAATGGAAAAAGTGTTTTTTCGTGTTTTAATAAATTATACTAGAAAAAAAATATTTGTACATGTGTATATTATGTGAATATATTAAGGAAGAACATACTTGAATGTACGTATTCCAAATTCAATTGATGCTCGTGCGGTACAGTTTGAAATACATATGATAAGTGTTCTTAACAAATTTGAGCAATAAAACATATTTAATTAAAATAAAATAAACAAAAACATGGCACTAGATGCAGCCATGTAATCATCTAATACGGAATACGCAGAGACGATATATTAAATTATGTCTAAAACACGAATTGTGTGCACGCGACGTACCCATACATAAGTATGACGTGTTCTGCGAGTCTGCTGCAGTAATAAACTATATTAATCTTCACGATTTCACGACTAATAATACAACTATTTTGCGCGCATGATGTATACTATATATACGTATAGGTTTATACTTACAGGTGAGAAATCAGTTCAATCGCAGAAACGACAAGTGTAAATAACGTTGTGTACGATGACGATTGCTGTTTTAAATACGTCCGATTTTTTCACAGTAATTCTTCCTACGACGGTATGGTATTATGGCATTTTGCAGATACGGCGATAACGTTATTATTCGTAGGTACCCGTCCTAACTGTTATATGAGTTTACAGCGCTAAGAATGATTTTTCAAAAACTTTTTATTTTTCTGTTACGTCCCTGACGACATAATATGATCAAACAAAAAAACGGAATATTATCGGATTGGCGTGCTTAGGTTGTTTATCGCGATAACGAACTATATATCGTCTCTCATCGGCTATTTGTATACATATATTACGTAGGTATATATATATAAACATACACATATACACACATACAAAATTATACGCACATATATACCGACTGCGCGTGACTCTTGGGCAACGCACGACGATCACACGCGCCACCTCGGTGATCGACTGGAGTAATGCCGAGCCCCTGGCGAAATGGTCCCTCCGGTGTCAGTGCGCACGCCCAGGGCTACCACCGAGAGCGACGTATCCGTCCGATGTCCCGCCGATGCCGTTTTCGCGGGAAACTCTGTTTCGTTTTTTTCTCGTTGGCTATGATTCGTCGATACGTGTCGTAGCAGTACCTATATAATATTATACCGATACATAGGTTATATTGTGGTACTTACTACCAGCTACTACCAGCTCCAACCTATATACCACGACTTAGTGAACCACTCCCGCGGGTCGTCACGTCACTCCCGTTCGTAGAGACGGATCGTGAAAGATCGTGGTAAATCGTTTGGACGCTTTCAACTTTCGGTTGCGACTTTTTCAACCGTCGTCACCACATCGTAGGTATAATACGCGAGTATGTGTGTTATATACAGACCTCGAGTAGACTGCAATAGAGCTTCCGTCGAAAACCTTATATCGTATACAATCGATTTTCGACCCACTCTGGATTACCAGCAAGTACCACCTACCATTTTCGTCACCTTTTTACGGTAATTTATTTAACACGGAGTTGATAAGCGCACTATTACATTGTTATTATCCAAAACGATGAGCAAATGGTAAGCACGTATAATACATAATGTAGAGTCAAATGGACACGTCATCATGGTACCCGTGGATACAGCGTCCCTGCGGCTACAAGTTGGGTCATCATGAATAGATTCGTAAGTCGTAACACGTTTGAAATAATTGGAATTCAAATTATGAGCATTTTGATGTGTTTCGTCTTGTGGGAATATTGAATAAGATTCTCCAAACACAACTAGATTCGGAACCGGAGACGGTTTTTCATTTCTATGGTGGTCACGTCATATCCTCATAATAATAATATGATGACGATCTCAACGATTTAGCAAAATTTAACCAATATTAGTGGCACCTATTTGTAATTTGGTAGTTATATTATGTACCTTTATTATAAGCTCGGACTGGTCATTAAAATCGAAAACGAGATACAACAAACGCTAGAAATTGAACTATATAATCGCAAATGGAAATTGTAATTAAAATACCTACCTAAACGTATGTTAGAACGGATGATCAAAAGCGTCAACGCAAAGGTATGTATATTTATTTAATATTTATTGTGAAAAAAATAAGTTTCTGTTAACTATATAATATTTGCATATTATTGAGATTGACTTGGGATTTCGTATGTATTTTGTGAGAGAATATTACACCTAGAAACTGTAAGTAATTTGATTTATAATACTGTCAGACAATTGGTTTGTGAATTTATGAGATTTGGTGGTTGTTAAACTAATATACCTACACAAAGAAGTTTTTAAATTTAAAACCCACAAACGAATAACAAGAAACTGTAATTATTTAAATATTTCTAAATTATAATATATATTATGTTAAATCAGCTTGATTTCAACCGAATAAAATTCGAAAGGCTTGAATTCCTATACATAAATTCAAAAATCATTATGAAAATGTCACATCTGATATTTGCCAATAGTTTTGTACGGAAACGACACATTTGTTGAAATAAAATAATATATTATCTATATTTCAACAACATAATACATTTTCAAAAGTTTTTAGATATAAAATATTGTAAGTACTAGATTTATTGTTATAAAAGTAAATTTTGACTATTTTAGATTCTGAATGGAGCGAAGAATGTATTGGTTATACAATGTTTTTCTTTGTATTTGAAATCAGAGTTTTCTACGAAATTGATTCAAATAAATAGCTATATACAAGTACTTAAAATTATTCTATATTTTATTTACATTATATATATTTTAATTTTTCGACTTTATCAGAAAGCACAGTCGTAATTTATTTTTATAAGCAATGAACGTTTACATTTTAATGGAATTTATTTATTGATCAGGAAAGTAAGTAATTTATTTTGTAGTTAAAATCTAATTACAACTTTTATTTTTTAAACTCAAAACTTAAAAGTTTAATAAAATATTCTTCATAATTTTTTTTTATCTAAATCATAAAAAAAAGCGTAAAAACATTTATATTTTAAATTTTTTATGAGCATATTTTGATTTTGAAGTTAACATTTTGGTGGCATTGGATATTCAAACAGATAATATAAAGGTATCATTACACGATCTTATTATTATTTAGTTATTATTCTAAAAATACTAATCGTAGACATTTGACATTTTTTTTAGACATTTTTTTTTTTTTACTATTGTTATTAAATTGTAATATTTTATAGGTACACATTGATATTTTTAAAATATTTAGAATTTTTTTTTCTATTATTATTATTATTAGAATTAAGGCTTTAACTACTGAGGTCATTAGTTTGGTACTATGTGGGGAGGAAGGGTTGTGGTTGGAATACGTTTTGTATGTATGACAAGGATTTTGTTGCTAAAAACCCAGGTGGTCAATCATCCGGGAACTAGTAAAACCAGTCGAATATGTATACTCTAAGCGTTTCCGCAGTTGAGCATACGACCGCGCCACACCAAGCCACTATTTAGACTCTCTTAAACATTTTATACCACTTATATATTCTTATCATTCTACTATGGTATTAATTATAGGTAAATACCCAAAAATATATAATGTATTTAAATAAATAATATTATAATAATGCATTTGCGATGTTTTTGGCAAAAATTAGCTCAGCACGTCATACAAGTAAAATAAAAAAAAAGGTTACAAGTTGTAATATAGATAAAATATTTTAAAATATCTTCAGAAATAGAGCATTTTTTTATCACAGAATCGTTTTTCGAGTTCATTGATTTATTATTGAATTTAAATTTATCACATTTATAAATCTATAATTACAGTGATCTATCCAATGACAAAATACACTTGAATTCTACTATACAGAGAAGCGACTTCCTAGGTAGCTTTTAAAGTTGGTAAACAACTAAGGCCACAAATCAATCACCATAAATTTTACATAATCTTAAGAATGAAAGCTATTTTAAATTGCTAATTATAATATTGAATCATTTTTAAAAATAAATGAAAATTAATTGATTAGGCAATAAAAACTAAAAGTTACCATCATACTAGAGTTTCAATAACTCGACGAATGAACATGCATTGCACATTGTCTGAAAATCATTTTGTATATCTCAGTAATTTTAATGGCAAACAATGATCATTTTGTAAATTCGAAATATTGCGCCAAATACAAGCACTACGCCAAGAACAAACACATATGTTTACATTTAGTTTTACATTTTGGTATCAGATAAATCTAATGGTTATTAAATTTACAATGAAGCATTTGGCTAAGCAGGAACAAATTTGATAACTCTTAGACAATTTTTAATCATCTATAATAAACTGAATTTATAATTTTTCCAAGCACGCTATTACATATTATACAAACATAGTAGGTATAGTTTTTTCATTCATTGAACAACATTACGTGTTATAAATAATAGTTTTATATTATTTTAATGTCGATGGTACTAACGATAAATATATTATTCTCGTCTGAAAATATTTTTTACTTACGTCGGTCAAAAATAATTTTGTCCTTTATGGTGATAAATTAAAAAGCTACTTTTAAAGTTCGTCGTTAAATGTGATGAATTGAATTAATAGCGTCAGCATTAGCAAATCAAATATTATTTTAAAATGAGTTTACATTAAAGTAGAGTGGTAAAAAAAAATAATGATTTTAAAAAAAAATATGAATATCTGACAACTGAATTTAACTATGACCGACATAATATTGATTTGTTTTTTAATTATTTTACAAAACTCATGACCTAAAAAAAAGATATTTGTTATTGTAAATTATAATTAATGTTTTATACTTTGATATGGACTAAGCTACTTCTACAAATAAATAAATATTTAATAGCAAAATGTTTCAAATTTAATTATTTAAGACGTAGATTGGTCAAAAGTATAAAAATATCTGACTTAAAAATAATAAAAAAATACCTTGAAAAAGAATTTAGATATTATTTTGTGTAAATAATTAATTATTATAAGTTATTCTTAAATAATATACTCTACAAATTTTTATATATTTAGTTGTTTTTTTTTTTTTGTACATTGTAAAAACTATTAAAAAGTGATTACTTAAGTATTGTACAATTATAACAATTCTAATAACATTTTTAATGAAAAAAATAAACAATTTCTGGTTATTAAAACTTTTTAATACTTAAAAACATATAATATATAGCTATGTTTTAGTCTTTGTCATAATTAAAAATTAAAATGATTAAAAATCATTCACGCAAATAATGATTTAACAGTAATATTATTGTGTATAATATTATGACATTGGTATATTATATTATATTATTTTGTCATGTATTTATTTATGTACTAAAATATATATATATAACATATTAGAATATACACAATTATTGAATAATAAAATGTGGTAGGATAATCTGAATGACAATTTACAGTAATAATGGTTTTTAAAAAGAAGTTAATATTACCACAGGGTGCTCCTAAAATGGTACAAAAAAAAAAATGTATGTATTTGAAAAAATATTCCTTAAGTTTATTAAAAGATTCCAAAAACCACTTTTTAGATAAATGCGTTATTTACCAAAAAAAAAACATACTGTTGCGTGTAATTATTAAAGAGTATCTAATCACTTTTAAAATCTATTATACAATTATATTTTTATACATATACAAAATAGTTACTCACCTAATTGTATTATTTTAATAATTGATTAATTTAACTATGACATTAATTTGTAAATTATTGTGACTTGTATAATATAATTTATTTATTTTTTATTGTCGCTCAACATATTATAATATGGCGAAAAAATATTTTGTGCTTCGAAGGTTTAAATTATTTTGAATTTTTGACATTCCTCATGGGAAATCTCACATACTTTCAGAGTATTATTTAATATTAAATTAATGTAATGTATTTTTGAGAATAATTTTGAATATTAAATTCAACGACAAATTTCATATACTTCCATAATTTTATACGAATAGGAGGCACGGGATCGTTAAGAAATTTGAGTTTCAAGTATGGTGGCGATTTCATGATGAGAATCATAATACAAGATATGCATAATATAGATATGTTGTGTAACATTTCTGATCACGCCGCAAGTCACAATATGCCTAATCCATGATAAAATGATATTGAAACGATTACGAAACGTAGTCTCATAACACAAAATAACACTAATGATCGAGACAATTTAACTGAAACTGATGGTTAAAAAATATAATATAAACATTTATTTTTGAATAAAAATAACCAAAACAATATTATTATTGTTGCTATTTTATGGGCGTGGTGTGCCATTATGGCATTATAATATGGTATATTGCGTGGCTGTAGTATCTATTTGCCGTGGTGTGTTGGCGTTATTATTATTATACTATACATTGAGGTGTTATATAGTAAAACGTTAACGCGACCCTATAACCAAACAACAACAATAATAATAATGATAATAATAATAATAATAATAATAATAATAATTAACGTTGAAAATTATTATCTCCATTGTGTACACGCAGGATATAATCAGTAGCTCGTGTCCACGACGACGCGGGTTATCCACTAAACATCCATCATTATATTATTATTAATATTATAATAATTGTGATCACAATTATATTTTATAAACAAATAAATATATCCGAAATTACCACCGGACGAATCGGCTGGGGATTAGACCGCTAATATAATACAATATCGGACATTGGCCCCACTACACTCTCTTACGTTGTATATTATTGCGTTAATATTGCAGTTGTTGGCATTTTTTCACAATTACAATATAATAGGTTTCGCCTTAACGGTCGTGTACAACACATTCGACAGTGCAACTTATGTGTATAATATGGGAATTTTAATTGCTGTATGGTTATATTATTTGAAGAAAATTGTACAGTTAAAAATGTACCTCTAACACGCGTTAAACCGCGGGATGCAGCTCAACATATAATACATATAATAATCTCCTCTCCCATCAATGGTCATACATCGTATTACACATAATTCGGTGGCAAGGTGATTATATCAAAGGTAAGCACTAATTTTTTCAAGTCAACTGTTAACGTTTTTAGAATTTTTTTTTACTAAGCAATATTTTAAGCAATAACAAAACAACATTTTTGAAAAAAAAATATATATTTTTTATCATTATAGGTGTCGTATTATAGGTTTGTTATTTTTTTTTTAATGACAGCACATGCTTTTTAATTTTTATATTGCTAAACAGAATATCCTTCTAAAGATATATTTTCTGCATAAAAATCAAATGTCTAACAAGTACCTATATAGTTGATTAGTTATAATACAAATTATTCTCAGTATTAATGAGCAGAGTAGTAGACAACATTGTGCTGGATATCACAGCGACACTCCATTTAAACGTTAAATACTTATGATCAATAAGTCCTAATTAACTACTCATAGAAAATTCAATTTTTATATAATATTTTGAAATTCTCAAAAAAATATTTTGTTTGAAGTATGAAATTAAAATTATACAAAATTTTTTCCAAAACATTAATACTTTTTCGTAAAAATTAGTCGTTACATTTATAAGAATCGTGATATATGTGTGTATATATACATCATCATCATCACCATAATATGGCCTCATAACTTTCCGAGTTTCTCGGTCTAGAATTCTACTCTTCCAGTCAGTGCACTTCCAAACTTTTTAGGTCTCGATTTGTATTGATATATTATATTGCTTAATCTGTATTATGTTTTCAGGTATTTTAAATATGTGTATGACATTTCTTTACTAGTCTCGGTCACCTTAAAACCCCAAAATGAAGTGTTAAGGGGGAGGTAGTGACAGCCTCGTAAGTCAGTGTGAGTAGGTAGTAGGTACTTACCTATATAGCTATGTTTAAATTACATATATTACAGTAGTACAATAACAATCTCAAATATTAAATCCAATATTATTCTAGTCATGAATTATTTCACAGCATGATAAACTTTGTGGCACATGATCGATACAATATGCAACAATAAATAACATTTGTCATTACAATATTTTACATTAAACGTCGTTAAAATAATAAATTATTAATTTTACTTTAGCTATTCTTTATGTCAAATTTTACCGTTTGACACAAAAGTAAGTCAAACCAAACGTATATTCGTTTAAAATAATAAAAAATACTAAAAAATCAACGATATACAAAAATGTCAGTACTTTAACTTTGTAATAATAAAATTAAACGATTATCCTTGTTATTTTTTTCAATTTTATTGTATGCTCAATAAAATATATACATTTCTGTAATTGCAGTAAATTGTCAAAATATATCAGAAATGCTAAAAGAATAATATAATATGATATTGCATCCAAGATTGTTTGGTTCATCAAATACATTTTTATTGATTTATTATTGTTCTTCAGAATTTTTTTTTCTTAGTAATAATAATACTTTAATTGAATGATTGGTACTTATGTTGACTGGTATAATATTATGTACTACTGGTGTATTCCAACTATATACTTATATAATTTAATAAATAACATACATATATTTACGTACGGAATTCTATAACTATATATTTTAAACTGACTACAATGTAAACACTAAAATTATGTGCTATATTGTGCAAATATAACCTATATTATAGTAAGTAGTTTTTTTTATTTGCGAAAACATAACATTATTACTTATTAAAAAATAGAGTCAACGATAATACATTGTTGAACAATTGACAAATTTTTTGTTTCCATTTATTTATTACGACAGTTTAAATTCTTTAAAACTCTTTTTAATACTTAGTTATAACCACGAATCATGATACATAATCGATGATGATAAACCATTAGCGATAACTGCACTTTTTCGTTATATAGTATTTTTATTCGAAATTATATAAGTATTAAATATATACCTAGTCTACAATACATTAATGTAGAATGTAAATTTTAACACCCGAATAGTGAATTGCAAATATTACATTCAGATTAAGAAGTACCAGATTATAACCCAACGCCCTAGGTATGCATTTTCAAAAAGAAATTTAAAGTTTTTAAATAATATTGTATATCATTGATTATACCCATCTTGCAGATTACAAGTAATAATAATAATAATAATAATAATTATGTATATATATATATATATATATATATTATTAATTATAATAATTATAATTTTCGTATTTTTTTTTTTACTAGGTGTTATATATATTTTTATCATCAATAAAAAATGAGTTATAATTTGCAAAGTTGTACATAATATAATAAAATAAAAAAATAACTAAGGGCTTTTGGATTTTGCGAAACAATATATAACGACCAATTTGTGAGTGGGTTCATTACGAACATAATATTAATATAATAAACGACGAGGAATAATAATATTATTATTTTATATTGATTGGCATGAAATTTGTTTGTGACTGTGCCATTGGCATTAATTATTTTAATACTGCCGCAAATGATTGTGTGTGTGTGTGTTTTTTTTAAATAATTTTGCTCATTCAAAATTCAACTCTTAAAATATTTATGCATTAGTCATGAACGAAAAAGCCTATGAACGTAATATCGGCTGTCTCCAATTTTCTTAACTATAAGAATACAGATATTTTATAAGTATCTAAGGAGAACGGTAAGGTAAAAAAAAATCGTATTTCAAAAACTGTGATTAAATAAAAAAAAAAGTAAACAGTTAATGAGATGCACTGTGTTTAATATAATACACAATAATCACAATTTATGTAATTAATAATCATATAGAATTAGAAAAAATTGATTATTAAACGAAAAAATGGGGAGGGGGGAGCATGCTTGGTGAATCACCCTGCATAAGCGATAAAGACATGTCGGGAAAACTAAGTACGTTGAAACTTTAGGCATATACAGGCATTAAAATATCAATTTTAAAACGACGTTTGTCTCTACGCCTTATCATTATATTACACGTTCATATAATATTTATTTTATATTCCGATAAGTCGTATAAATAATATGTACTTCCAATCGATTGGAAATTTAATAATAGGTATAGATAAACCAGATACCAGCGCATATAGGTAAGTAAGTATATTAATATATTCACCGGATCCGTTCAAATTTTAGAATTTCTATTACTTTCCAACGAGACGACGGTCTCATCACGACTATATAATTCGTATTTACATATTTTTTATATAAAATGTTTTCACGGGTCATATTTGGTTTGGTCTAGAAATCCTAAAGAGATAATAATAATATACCCTGTAGCTGGTATATTATATTATATTATTCGTTGTGAAGTAGTCTCTGGAGTTTTATCATTTTTTTTCTCGTACGGAACGAAAATAATGGCTAGTTAAATAAATAAACAGCATTTTTTTTTTTTGTACTTCGCTCTAGTTTCTGAGTGTAACAACATTTCAAATCCAACAATACATCTACTAAAGACTAATATTGATAATCGTACTCTTAACAAATAAAAAAAAAAATGAATATAAATACAGCTGTATTAATATCTGTTGGAAAAAGATAATGCGTCTTTTTTTTAAAAGCATTTTTGGAAGCATTATCATAGTTTACGATATTGTTTTATTTAACCGAAACATCGGGATCCTTCGTCTTGATGTCAATCGAACTTGTGTCCGCCGTATAATTATTAATGGTCAGTGAGTAGGTACGTTAAAAATGACTTGAAACGTGTACCTAATATAAAAATATGATTACCGCATGTAGTCGACTGCAAAATATACATTAAAAACAAAACCACATAATAGCTCATACTTTCCCTGTAAAACAATCTAAAAAACAGCTTAAATGCAAATGTAATATCCCGCGTACTGTGCAATAATATCTCTATATATTTACAAAATGTAGGTGTACACTTTATGTAGATATATTTATTTAGGTATCCTTTTAATCTTCCAAAGTCTTTCTATTATTATTCCTTCCGAACGAGAATCCACCGTAAATTCAAACAGACAGCTCCCCCGAGATGATCCACCGGTAGACTCTGTATTTACGTTACTATGGTTACATATTACATTGAAACTGTAGTTTATATAATATAAATGCATTGTGATCGTGGTTGAATAATTTTGCTCAGAACACTGTCAATTAATTTATTACGTGCCCACTTGAGGTGTATGATATACGAGTACAAGCTACGAGTAAAACAAAATTAAAAAAATACGAATAAAATGGCAAATTTAGTATTGAACGTGGTCTACAATAAACCATTTGTGATCAAACAGACGTCGTCGAAGCCGTTTTCCTGCAATATTACAAAGACTCGAATTCTTAGAAAATTACCATAGAATTTGTCGGAGACATATTATGCTTCACACCTACAATGATTAAATTATATTTTTTTCGAAGACATCATTTTGCATATATTAAATAGATACTTACGTTGAAATTAAATTTATTCGTAAAACAACTTTGTTATATTATTATAATTTACCGATAAATAAAAATAGTGAAATATAAAATTAGATGAACTGTGGGATCGGATTATTATGTTTGAAACTTTTAACTTATTCAATTATCTTTGATTTCAAACAAGGTATTTTGGAGGAAACCATTTTCCTGAAACACTGAAAAACCGTTTGCTCTAAACGTTTTGGTTACGGATTGATTTTAAAATTGCTTTTCATGAAATTCTTGAAAACTACTGGGAAATTCAAAAAATAAGTTGTTTAAAACAAAATCTTTGTTCAATTGACAATACGTAGGTATATAAGTGATGCTTGAAACTTTTTGAACTTTATTTCTTTCCCAAAAAAGTGTTAAACGAAAAAAGGCACATACAACTGTAAAATCAATAGTTTTACGTAACACTTGGAAACTAAAAGAAAAGATGACATGTAGGTTTATATTTAAGAACAGGTCACAGCAAGACTTGTAGGTGTTGTCTGATTTTTCAAAACCAAATTAAAATTAAATTGAATATTAAAATATTGTTGGTAGTCGGCTACGCAAGTATAAGAATTTGAACACAGAATAATTTAAAATGATATTTTGAGAGGGCAGTTTTTGCGTTTTGGTAATTTTTCGAGTAGGTATCTCTTGAAGTATATACGTTCGTCGTGCATTTCAATAATAATTATTCACGAGAAATCTGATGATAATAATTGCGATCACGCAGAAGTGTCAAGTAAATGTATTTTTTTTATTTTATTGGCACCATGGTGTACATAATATTATGGATTTTCGTTTTAGTTTATATTATATATCGGAATACACATGACAGTATATTGTGTCGGATCCATTTCGTGAAATCCTATAGTCTTTATCCGCGAAGTGAACGACACGTCATTTCACTTCGCACTTGGACAGTGTCATGTGTAAGCTTTTTTAGTAACATAAATTGGACAGGATATATCCTGTCCATTGAGTACATAAAGCGGAAACGTTTTATTTACACCATGCAATTACTGGTGGGGGAGGGGTGAGGGGGGGGGGGCTGCACTGTTTGGAGAAAGAGTGCTAAATAAGCACATCGCGTAGGTAATTTGTTTTCTATCTATAAATTGTACGTACAGTTTTATATCATTTAGCGCTATACGACGATCGAGTGAGTTGACGATTCTGATGAATTGTTTTCACTTTGATGAACAATGAGCCCCGTACAATGACAATAACAATAATAGTAACATTTTCGAGCATTATTGGACGCATTTGCATGAGGTCTATTAATGCGGAACAGAAAATATTGCTCGATGGTCTGGACTCTACGATGTACGCAATGCTATAATATGCTGATTATTATTATGATACAATAAAAAAATCTGTTTAAGTGCGCGCGTCCGCGGTTAAAGGTATTATATATTATTATAATGTGAGATAAGAAAACGTATTAATTTTCGTATTCTACGTTATTATTACTATAGTTTTAAAATAAATATTCTGAATAATAATATGATATTATGATATTATTCGACGATGAATTAATAATAATATTTTTGTTTTATAAAGGTCTTGCCGAAAAATTGTTTATGCACGATAAAACATAATTTTATGTGAAATAAAAAAACCTAATTAGTATCTGATAAAAGGCCCACATTAAACATTAAGAGCACGCATATCGTACAAAAAAAAATAAACGTAGTAATAATATGGAAATTATAAAACTAAAAGCATCGTGATACCGTGTCCACCTCCACACCACCAGCACGACAATAATTGACTTTCATCAATCCAGGTGATCAGATGATAAGTCGTAGTAACAATAATTTACTATCAAAATCTAAGTAGATTTTTGGTCATTTTCAATATCGATATCGTTATGTATCACTACTGATTTTATATTCATAAGAAATTAAATAAAAACTTTTAACCTATCGATTCTGTATCCTCCTTTTGCTGCATGTTTTAATAAAATGTGTTTTCTTTTTTTGATAATTACCAATTAACATATTGAACATTGTCAAACATTCAATAGTAGTGAATAATAATGCACATTATTTTATATTAAGTTAAGATTCGTGAGTGTTATTTTTCAAAATATATTATTTTGACTACATCATTGGTGTGCGCAATTAATTTAAAGACCATAATATAATGTATTTTATAGTGTACGATCAACTTTAGATTTTTGTGATCAGTGTTTGAAAAAAAAAATCTTACTCGAAATAAAATCATACTTACTAGCTCTGCTGCTGTTTATGTCTTATTGTCTACCTGACAATTTCAAAAGTTTTTAAGTCATTAATATAAAAACGAAGAAACTAAACCAACTTAAGTTTACCAACTTCACTAAAAGACTTAAATTATTTAATAGGCTATCCGATATTCTATTAAATACTTTAACTTGTGTAACGATAAAAGTATATTAAAGCAAGTCGAGCAATAAGATAGATTTGAGATGATTTGAAATATAATTTTTAATTAACTGGTGACTCTAGTTGATAATTTTAATACAACATCTGAAAATCAACTAAATATTTTAACAATAATAACACTAATATTGTATTATGTTTATTAAAATATTTAAATAATAGTAACGTTGTATATGAGAAAGCTACTCTTCGAATTAAAGTTATAACTTAGGAATTATAGTATTATACACTGTTTTAATTTCTAATTTTATTGGTTAGGTACTGTTAGATTTTTGTGACTCAAAATCGTGGTATTTGATCACAACGAAATAGTTTCTTTTATAATTTGTGTCAAATAAACCAAAAGGGTTTTAACCCTGACCCCCCCCCTGTCGATAATTTTATTGATATATTATTATGATATAATGTATTTTTCATTAATAAGAAAATGACACGATTTTATATTTCTTTTTTAGTAAAATAGTTTGCATCAGTTTAAATTCTCCGATATTCATTATCATGTAACACAATATTATTATAAGGTTTAATTTAAACATCTCGACACAACGTTTTTTATGTCAAATATTTTTGTTTTTTTCGGATATCGGGGGGTACCGTTTTTGAAATCCGCTTTTAGATTATCAATAAATTGAGAAGATATCAGAAAACGAAGTCTTTTATTTTTAAAAAGTGAAATTGTGAATGCTTTATTAACCTTCCATTACATAATCTAGTGAACGAATGATATTATATTATTAGAGAATATTCGTTTAATAGATGGCGTTATACGAAACGTCGGACAAGTAATAAATAATAATTATAGTTCTTTCGTTACTCTTAAATATTATAAAAATAATATTGTTTTAAACAACAATTATACGTCTTACTCCACCTCACCATGGATGGTACAAAATATTGTTTACAACTGTATCGATGTAAGATGTTAAAAAGCTTCTATAGTGATAGGTCAATGATTAAATTACACAAAATAGGGAGAGAATATTAAAAACAGCTAAAAAAAAAAACACATACAGTATCTTTAAAATAGCTGGCTGCATTTTTAAATTACATCGACATTGAAAAAAAAAAGTTCTTTTAATGTGGACAAAATAAACAAGAAGGTACGCATTTTTTATCTTGACCTATTCAAATTAATTATTTGTAATTATGTATGCTAATATTTAAATGTTAGTAGACGTTTTCAAAAATGTGTAGTTGAAGCCTTGATTTAAAAAAAAGTGTTTTATTATGATTTTCCCATCTATATACCGAAAATCAAACTTTTTCTATACAGGTACTTTTTAATATAAAAAGGATAGGTATTCGTTTGAATTTTTAACAAGTTTGTTTGATGCACGTAAAATGAACTAAACAATCATTTACTTATTCCCTACCATGGACAAAATTAATTTCAAATATTGGTTTAATGTGTTATCACTGACAGTGCAAGAATAGTGCAACGATGGAGTTTAATATAATTTAGGATGGCAGAGCGCGTGGTTACTATTCATTAATTTCACTAATCAATGAGGGCAACTTTCGATTTAATTATTATAAGGAATACGTCTTGTCTGCACATGCATCGTTGTCTCCCTATTAAGAAATGTAAAAAAAATACAACGAAATTACGAAAATCAATTACTACAGTATAGCATTTGAAACAGTTGCCCAGTTGTATTAAATTATTGTATGATAGTATTAATTATAATTAATAGTATGAGCGTACGTTAAAAAAGGTTCATCGCCAATGACGAATTGTGCGGAAACGCGATTAAAAATAAATCATAGCATCTTAATTTTTTAAAATTGTGTACAATTTATATTTATATATTATATATTCTTTTGAATTTTAAATTAAATTTAAAATGGCATTGTTAAAAATATTAACTTATGTTGAAATTATTAAATAAATAAAATATGTAAATAAGTTATCAATACTTTTATCATAACGTTATTCATTATACACAAAAAATATTTATTGTTAAATCGTTTTTTATTTTAAAGTTAAATATTAATATTTTTCTTTACATAATACAACAAGTTATTACAAAAAATATTACTTTTAAGTTTTATTGACGTTCTTTTTTTCACGTTTTTACTTTTTAAATTTTCAAATGGCAGCGTATATTTTTAATTTCATATTCCACAGTAAAATAATTTTTTTAAAGATTTTTCATACATAAAAATCGACGTCAAACTATTTTAGTCATAAGTATTTTATGTTTAGATGATCCGTTAATATTGAAACCTATCGGGAATAAGTTAATACAACCGTCCATCACGACGGCACCCGAATTTATAATGTTTTATAACTTACAGAAAAATTAAGAAAGTCAATGGAAGTTTATAGCGTAAGAATTATTTTATGGTATAGAGATTAAGACGCACCTAACCTAACATTGGAAAAAATGAAAAAAACCATATCGAAGAGAATACTATAGTTTAAGGTACAGTCAGTATGTTTGGATGGTAACCCACTAACACTAACATCGACGTTATATTAAAACGGTTATGAATTAAACTCTGAAACGTATTGTTGTTATGGCACATGATGAACTAGTTTGTGAACACTCTATATTATTGAAATCAACTGATATTAAAACCGGTTCCTACCTATTAACTACTTGTAAATGAAGATTTAGGGAAGGTTAACAAAAATGGCAGGGTGCAAGCATGTGAAATTATGATAAACATGTGATGGAAAACCTTCACGACCCAGTTAAGAACGTATCGTCGAACAAATGTTTGTTATAATATGGGTTGAGTCGTAACAACAAAATGTAGCTAAATCAAACATCAATTATACCAATATTATTATCTACAGGTACCTATAATTTAGGTAAAGATTAATGCAATGAATAAACACCACAGTTATGGATGAGCATTTCCTCTCTTACAAACTGAGTCACTTTATTAGAACTCAAATCCATAATTATGAGCCCGGAAGGAGTTTATCTGTTCATATTAATTAGTATCAGCTGTTACATTAGGTTTGCCATAGTAATTAAACTTTATGTTCTACGTTTATTATGCATCATATGCTACAAACCAACATGAGCATGTTTTTTTTTTTTTAATAAAATTTAATTAGAAATTACACATAAAGAAATACTATTTATGTGTATGCAATAATGGGATCAACCCACGAAAAATAAAAACACAGTTTTCAGCTCACATCGTCGCCAGAAATGGGAAAAGGAAAAATTCAAAATTTTCAATTGCAATTTGAGATTGCTAGGCTGAACAATATTTTTCCAAAGACCAATAACCTGGCATAAGGATGGTATAATGAATTTTCATCTATTTTAATCGCTATTCACAAAAATATTTTGAAATTGATAAAAAAAGAGAAAATAATAGTAGTCTAAAAATGATTCAACATTGTACTGGATTAGAACCCTCTAGATAACGGAAAAATATAATGATATGGCTGAGAGAAGAGCCAAAATTTGCCAATTATTAAATAGATGAATATTTGATATAGTTAGACAATAGCTTATAACTTATAAATATTTTTAAGACAAAATATGACGACAAAAATCATTTTTATATGATGTACCTACATAAGTATTATATTTTTCATACAATTTCAGTCATTTTATTGTAATTTTAAAATATTATTCTTGGGTATCTACTTAAAATTGTTTATGTATATTACTATATTTTATATATACGATGACATTTTCAAATTCAATGTTTTTGAAAAAATATATATAATCTAATATATTACTAATAATAAAATAAATTACTTTGACAAACCGTTTTCTCTCAAAATTATTTTTTGTATACAGTGATTTTATATAATTTAATTCAAGTTTAACACATCCATTACAGAAACCCTAATGTATAGCAGCGCGGTGTACCCATTTACCCATCTTTTTTTATTTGACAACAAATTTATTAAACGACCAATTTCGTTTCTATTTACTGAACATTATACATTATTGTATTAAGTTTATACTAAAAAAACTTTACCCGTTTGAAAAATATATATATATATATATATATATTTATCAATTTGATTTGCATTTTTCTAACTTCTTTTATGGTAAAAACAATATTGGATATAGATAACATAGATACGCAGTTCATTATTTTCTTCAGTTTTTGCGTTTATGTATATTTTGAGGTAGGCATTATAGATAGGCGCTTAAAACATTTTATCATAATTCTTAATTATTAGGTATTAAATAATACTAAGATCTTGCATAATATAATTGGTGTTCTTCCACTAGATTATAAATGATTTATTTATTTATTCATTTTTTTTTTTTATCTGTTGATCTAGACCAATCAAAAAACAGTCGATTGTAGGCGTTTTAAGCAGGCCATAACTTACACAGTTCAAGTGCCAATAATTATATTGATGACAAGACGTTACAATATTAGCGATATTATTATGCATCGCGTGGGATAACAAAATAAACAACATACGATTTAAAATAATAATTGTAAAGTACAAATTTTATTCAACTTCAATTTATTATAAACTGACGTAATCACAATAAACAGCGTGTTCACGCGACATAATCACACGACATTAGTAAATATAATAAAACATTATCCAGGACCAATTCTTTTTTTTTACACAACGACAATTAATATAAAACAACATCACTTTCAGCATTAATATACAATTATAAAGTGGAAACTAAAACAATAATAACACGACGAAGTTATTATCTAGTTCAAATTATTTAAAATGCAATGCTTAATAACTATAGCGATATACTAGGTAGGTATACACAACTACACTTAAGTAATTATCATTAAGAAGCTGGCGATTTAAGTGCTTGCCAAGAGTTATTGTCATTTGACTACAAAATAATGCGATATATAAATTTGCGAACATGATACCGACGTGATGTATA
The DNA here is from genome assembly GCA_014851325.1 of Pentalonia nigronervosa. Taxonomy (NCBI): domain Eukaryota; kingdom Metazoa; phylum Arthropoda; class Insecta; order Hemiptera; family Aphididae; genus Pentalonia; species Pentalonia nigronervosa. Next base: position 58,917 of record JACXSJ010001396.1, read on the forward strand.
GGTACCGATGTTAGACTAATAAACGAAATGTTTTTAGTTTGAATTTAAATCGCTAAGATCAGTCTAAAATGAACCGTGTCCAAAAACTTGTATCACTTTGGTTCGAAATTTCGAACATACAATTCTTAATATAATACTATTACACTTCCATTTAACCAGTATCGTTTAGAATTTGTTGTATACACTCTGTATGCATATATTCATAATATTAATATTAATATTCATATTTTCCATAATATTTTTCTTCTTGTGTTTGTAAAAATTAAACTTGGGATATTTATTTTAATTTTATTTATTTCTATAACTATTAAAACTGAATAATATTATATTCGCGATAAAAAAAAAATATATTGCTATAAAATGTTATCTATACAAAAAATAAATAATTTGCTAAATAAAATTGCACATAAGTACTTATATATATATATATATATATATATATATATATAAGTTTTATGTAAGCAATGATAACAAAATAAATAATTTAAATTACACATAAGGAACGAATTTCAAAATGAGTGTTTAATTTACATTTTAGCAAATACGACAAAGATTAAGATAATGATCTTAATAATAATTGATATAATGATAATAATATTATGTTATTATTCAAATGCAATGAAGATGTTTCAATTTTTTCTACATTTCTTAACAATAAAAAAAAATTGATTAGGTATAAATTAATTAAATCACCAATAGATATTATTATGATGATATTGACATACTTATTAAATATTATTAACAATTTCATTTACAATTAATGTTGTCGTTTTATATGGATATCATAATGCTATAATTTAGTAACAAATATTAATTTAAAAAGTATAATTAATAAAAGTACTAGTTATTTTATGTGATTATTATATGTTTTAGTTATTATATATTTATTTATCGGTATAAAATGTTGTTTTTATAGAATACATGACGACATAAATAGAAAATTATACCTATATAATTTTTTTTCTTTCCATTAATAAATTATCTTAATTATAAATTGTGTTTTTTAAACATTGAATTTTGATTTTCGTTCACATAAAATTAAATTTTTGATTAATGACCAACCGGCAATAATATATATTTTCTGGACTGTTAGCATAAAATACCTATAATATATGCAATGACGTTTTTAAAACATTTTAGAGTTTCACAATAATTAAGACAGGATACCCACTAGTCATAAAAATCAATTTAGGTTAAAAAATATTAAAATTTACACAATTTCAAAAATATTTTATTTTTATATTCTAATTCCAGTACGTCCTACTATTGAATTTTTCACCGAGTAATAGGTGTATTGATTTCATTAATTGTATTTTACTAAGTTTCTCGGTAGACGGTTTGCAATTCACAATATTTAACTTAATACAGAATGTGGGTCTTGTTCAAAAATTAAACTGTGACAGAAAAAAAATAATATTAATAATAAATAATGAACGAGAACATTAAAATACATAATGAAAAACAAAATAATATTATGTGATCTACTAAATCGCATTTACATATTATTATAGTTTTATGTAATATATTACAAAAATGCGTACATGTGACGTTGGCGATGGTTTTTCTTTTACAATTCATACAATACGTTTATGTATCACGTTTTAATAGTGTTGATATTATTAAGTAGTTAAAAAAAGAACTTTTAAAATATTATATTATTATTGTAGTTATGAAAAATTGTTTCGAATTCAACTAATCGTAAGCAAAAATAATTTTTACAAATAACAGTAGGTAATAAATTAGTTAGATCACAGATTCAGCCAATGACACATAATAGTACTATAATAATATTATGTAATTAAATTTATTATTTTATACAATTTGACGATATTATTATAAGCAATAATATCGTTTTATGTAATAGGATAAAATCGAAACCAAGCAAATTCGTTGAAATAATAATATATAATATAATAATAACATGACGTCAACGCAGGTCTATTATATTATTATCATAGTAGATACCTAATAGATATCCGATATCGATTAAATATAAAAATTTAAATTTAAGGGGCAAACATATTTAGTTTAGACAACTGCTCACTACTGTATTCGTACATAAATAAAAAAATAATTGTATACAATAAGAAAAGTCCAATAACGTCAACTGTTTTCCGTTAATATATTATGGCATATCCGTTTAAAGTATATAATATACTATTTTTGATTACAAAAACGATCGCCACAAACATTCGTGTTATGCCGACGACCCAAATGTATAAAGTGTCACTTTACAATTCTATTAAATAAAAGAATATAATAGTAAACAAATAAATAAAAAATAAAATGAACACATATTCAACAATAATAATACAAATAATAATTATAATAATACAATATATAAATATAAAATATTACTACGAGCGGTCGTCTTACACGGACGCCTCGTCGATGACCGTGATCATCCTGCTGTTGTGTCCGGCCACCAGCCGCCACTTGCCGCCTCTGGGCGTCTCCTCTTCCGCCTGTTTGGCCAGCGACCACCTGCGGCCCTTCCGGTCCATGATGACCGGCATCTCGGCAATCAGGTTGTTCTCGAACTCGCTGAGCATCAGGTAGTTCTCCACCTTGTTGCATGACGTGATGCAGTCGCCGATGTAGTCGAGGTCGTCGAGCAGGTTGTCGGGCAGGTCCATGTCGGCGATGCCCTCCTCGGAAATGCACGTCAGCTCGGGCTTGTCGTTGGGTCCGCCACCGCCGCCGCCGCCGCCGCCGCCGCCGCTGCAACCGCTTCCACCCCCGCCGCCGCCGCCGCCCATCATCAACCCCAAACCGCCGCCAGCGACGCCGCCCATGAGCCCGACGCCCTGCATGTTTAGGGGCGGTTCCATCACCACCACTTCCTCGGGCTCGATGGTGAACGACAGCCTCCGACGCTGCGGACAAGAGTCCGACACGCACAGCTTCTTCGTGCCGGACTCGTTGTGCTTGTGTCGGGCCACGTTCCGCCGGTGCAGGTCGATGAAGAACATGGTCAGGCTGCCGAGCAACACGCACGCCGAGCTGAAGTAATAACCCGACTTGGCGCCGTAGCCGATGTTGATGTAACCTGGAATGCGAAAAAAAAAAGTTTGGATAATAAAAATAATACAATATCACAAAATCGCGGAAGAAGATTGTTTTTTTTTTTTCAAACCGAGAAAAACACTACTTTTCCGCTCAGTTCTCACTTTCGAGTGAAACCACATCAAAAACGTATTTTTCATGCCGTAGACATAATATAGGTAGGAAGGAAGAAAGCGAACGTTAAAATGACTGCGCGTTATAATATTAAATATACGAGTATACTATACGTTCGCCCGCGCCAAATGTTCGAGACGAAATCACCATATTATCGCGAAATTATACGTTTTTGTGTTGTGCATTCCCGAATCGATGCGTCCAACCCAAACTCAGCTGTTGTGCGTTATTGCGATATTACGACAGTTAATATTGCACGTGGGTTCACATATACGTATATTTATATTATATATGTGAATATCGTGGTAGTCGTGCGGAATATATTATTATAATAAATGCGAGCAAGTGCGGTAACACGCGGTAATATTGCGAGTGGTGTTAGAGGATTTACGCGAGTATTATACCAATAACCTAACAATATTATATTATATATTACACAATTCTATATGTATATGCGTACGGGACGTATTTACTACATCATTAGGTCGCAAATAGGTATCTTTTTTTTCGCAGTCGTTAAATTTTATGACGCGCGGTAAAATATTATAACGAACGGCATCGCGGGCTGAGGTCATATATAATATCAACAAACAACAATAACAATGTGCGACGAACACGCTTTATTGATTCTGCAATCTTTGCAGACGGTCATTATGCACCTCTATGCGTCGTATGTAAAGATATCGAAACCGGAAACGGAATTACGAGTCACGAAACCGACAGTAGATTCCGGGACGTCTCCATAATTTTAATCCAAATAACCTCCTTGCCCCCGGGTTATCTATTAGCAGTAATTAAGTCGTGTTAAACGGTCGGATAAAGAATAATACTATCTACTCCTCACTCTCAATCGTTTGCGTCTCATTCGGTTTCGGTTAATGTAATAAAATTGAAACAGTAATCGATGGTATAATATGATATAATAATTTTTTGCGGCGGTCACACATATTATAATTGTTATTATCGTGTATGACTTACCGGATATGGGCACCCCGAGGGCGATGGGTATGGCCTGCGAGCACTGGACGAAGCCCCAAGTGCGGGCAAAGTTCCGGGCCCGGACCCGTTCGTACGTGTACATCTTGAGCGAGTAATGGTACCCGCCGCAGAACATGCCGTACACCCAGGCGAACATGACGTACCCTTGTCGGTCTCCGCGGACCGTGGTCAGCGCCAATATGGACACGCCGCACATGAACACGGACGCCTGACACAGATACTGCCTGGCGATCCTGCACTCCACCGAGTTTCGGACGACGATCAGCCCGAACGCCACGCAGCCCACCGTCCATGCGAGTCCCATGTGCACCTGCAACGTGAGCGCCGAGTCACCGAGTCCGTCCTCTTCGGCCTGGTGAGCCTGAAAAATCGGTTGACGTTAATAACTAAAACTATAATGGATAATATAAAATGTCGGTCGTTAATTTCTGGTCTGAGTATTTCGTTTTTCGTTTTCGAGTATATAATATAGGCGTATGTACTCGAGTTTGCAGGTAGGTACATCTACGCATAGCCGCATCTAGGGGGTGTTTTGGGGGTGCATCAGTTTTAGGTATGCAATAAATTAAAAATTAATTGAGGACAAGTATATTAAAGCAGTGGTTTACTGAATTGTCCATTTTAAATATTGAGAGATATATAGCAAAAATCAAAAAACCAAATCAGTGTGGATTATTGAAATAGGTATATATAATTTTAGCACTCTCTATATTTTAGGTCTAGTTGCGCCTATGCACCTACGCGACTTGTGCGACGTTATTGGGCGGTGCGTGCGTGAACCCGAAATGCGAAGTCTCCTATATATTCTTAACCGTCGTATTTTATCGTATTTTTTTCATGTTCGTTGTCATGGCCAAAATAAAAACATTTGTAGTGTTCGTTAAGTGCCCAAGCTAAATAATATATATATATATATATATATATATATATGTTTGGGTCCGTGTTTCAACAGTCGTCTTTTGTTAGCCGACCGTTTTTTTCGAACATTTCGTTACTAGGTGGACCGTTGAAGTGATGTCAGAACTGAATCAATACTTAACTATATATTATTATAACCGACCAACACACACACACACACAGTATTTATATATGGAATGAAGTTTTTATGTGGGTATGCTTGATTTACAGAAGGTTGATCGGAAAAACTATATCGGCCTTTGGGCTTCGGTCGAGGGTCGCTGCAACCCGAGTTCCAGGCAAGTTACTACCATGCACAGGCACAGTAACAATAATGCTTATAACGCCATGAACTATAATATTATACTGTATAATTATTACGAGTACAAGTAACGTGGAGACGTATATTAAACGACGGGACACATACGACAACGATATAATATAATAATATATTTTCCATAGTCCATTAAAAACGAAACGATCGCGAAATACTTTACGAGATTTATATCATGTTTATCCTCTATACACATACGTATATTATATTATATGCACACGACTCTACACTCGGTCGAGTGCTTTACTACTATACACTCCGGGTCGTTTATATTGTTCCGCTACTACTACAACTAGAGCATAATAATATAATATACTACTACTGAACACATCGTCGTCATATAGCACTCTTTGCGGTCTCGGGTTAATGTTTTTCGCCGCAGGAATTCATTGGTCCCGTTTAATAATAGTATAATATTTTCTCAAAATAATGAAATTAATGTTGAGTTAATCGTCGTCGTCGTCGTATCCGCAATCAAAGGTACGCCTCCGAGATACACAATTAAAATGTCCTTTCCCGCCCAATCTCAGTTCTGGGATACAGGAAGAGGAGGGGCGTTTATAATTTTAACGATATCTGCTGTAGCAGATATATAATATATATTTATAATGTGTGTATGTATATGAACTCATCGCACTCCGGGTATTTCGCAATCAAAAATTATTTTATGCGTTCGAAATCTGCAGTCGTAAACCGAACAAATAGCCTTAGCGTTGTAAAAGCCCATAAAACAACTACTATACGACTAATCCTTTTTTATATTGGGCTCACGAACTAGTGCGCATAAATCGTGTCCAGTCGTACGGCGGCGGCGCTATGGAAAACTTTACTTTTATCTTGTTTTTATCACTTAATTGCGCCTAAATCTAAAACTTCTATTGTTTTTAAGTGTTCGTCTCGCTGGTATAATTTATTCTCGTATCGGTTCATTCCGTAGTACTTGACAGTATTATAGTATTTTATTCAATTCGCCCAACCAAATATTATCTACCCACAGTTTCAGGCCTGTTACTTAATTTAAATTTTACTTTATTGGACACTTTGTCAATGTGCGAGCCGTTTAAACCTTTTATTTTAAATATTTTATACCCCATTTTAATTAAAGATCACTGCGTCCACGGCCATGTTATTCAAAACTAATAAGAATATAATTATAACACACAATAAATTTTTTGCATATTCATAACAATTGCTAACATTAATTTTTATTCGTAACTAAACGTCTGTTGTGCAACTGCAGCAATACATAAAAACTATTTGTTTTTTTCAGTTCGTATATTATATTATATAATATAATATTCAATAAGTGTGACTGAACGGTGTGATTGATACAATATTTAAATCTAATTATACTCGTCATGAACACGCAAAAAAAAACTTTAAAATGGCGGTAAAAACGTAGGAAATGCAGTACTTCCTTCAACAGTAACTGTTATGGTACGTATTTTGCTTCTAGACGAAACGAAATATGACAACAATTAGAATGTTGTGAATTCAGTTTAAACGTTTTGAACACACGCACGTCGTGTATGAAAAAAATATAATACTCGAATAAACAAGTGGAGAGACAAAATATATAAGAAAAACCCGACTACCGCTCCGCGATGTCATAATACGGAATGCATGCATGCCACGCAATTGATAACCGCCATCACAGTCGAGTTGTCGTTATTTAATATTTTGTTAGAAGCGCCTTAGTGGGATGTTTGTGTGTATGTGTATGTAGTCGCTCTAAAAATAAAACTCCAAAGTGTAACCAATATGAAATATGATGACAATCGAAAAGCGTAACGTTGAAAAATTAAATTTTATTCCGATCGCATTCGGCGTGTTTGGCAAAAGTTTATCAACTCCAGAAATATATTGATCTCATATCGTTTCTCCTGCAACGATTCCACTGCCATCGCGGTCGTCTTACCGCCTCCAATTCGCTAACCACGTAAGGCAGATATTCGCACATACGACGACGTGGTATACAACAATGTCTAACCATGGTATATTTACACGGTATAGCGGTGGCTATTTTATGATCAACGTTCTGGACTTTAAATGTTTGTATAGGTACATTAGATATCGCAGTAAAACTAGTACCCATCAATATGACAGTATCCAATACCTAGTAATTATTATTATTATTATTATTCGACTATAAGCACACTGACCAAGTAGAATATCGGAGTGTTGATGCCGAATGCGCTGATGCCGGTGGACACGAGCAGGATTCGGACGGTCTTGCTCCGCAGCGTGGTGAAATCGAGGAACGGCGGCCGATCGTCATGCCGATTCTTGTCCTTGATCTTTCGCTTCTGGTTCTTCAGGTGCAGGATGGCCCGTCTCTGCGGGTGGTACAGCGACGCCGACCTGTAGCACGTGCCCAACAGGAACGTGGTGAACACCGTGGCGGTGACCAGCTGGAGTCCAAGTCGCCAGCCGATGGCGCTGCAACACATTCATCACGTTCGTATATATTTTACAGTTAAATTATTGTAATATTACGTGCCTATTTTTTCGAATATCCACTCGACAGACACGTCGATATAATATCGAGGCAACCGATACCGAGGAGGAAACGTCGTGGAAAAATGATATGGATTTCTAAACACCAACGAGCTAGAACGTCGTGATCCATTATTTGAACAGATTTTAAATTTTAATTTGAAATCCCGGCGGTTTTGTTGCTCATTTTACGAAATTTAAAAATATCCATCATATAAATGTTACAATTTTGTTTTGGGTAAGCAATTTATTTTGTTTAAATATTTGTTCCTGAACTTTCTTTAAGGTACGATTCATAATAATTGTAATAAAAACTTGTAAATATACACTGATATTATAATAATATGTAATAGCGATAGTTGATAAAAAAAAATCATTAATAATTATATACTTAAGTAAAAAAAACTCATAGTTATAATATTATAAACAGCAATATTTATAAATGTCTCATTATTTTTTAACAACTGGGCTTTAATAAAGGATTTTATAGATCTACCTTATTTATCTTTATTTTTCGTTTATTATCGTTAAATTTTCTAGCACTGATAATTCATGTCATACTATATGACTTGTGCTATTTATAAATTAGATTTTTTTATCAAAAATGTCAGCAGTAGATTTCAATTTATTTATATACGACGATAATTTTTTTATTTTATGTATATAATATAGTTGTATGGGTAGAATTTAGTTAAGAACAAATTTGGTAAACCGCAATAATTCATTTAAGGCAGTTGGTCTACCTTCATAACAGCATTTTGATTATATTAATATTGAATTTATATCTAATTGAAATTAAGTGCCTACTCTTTTGTATAACTAATAATGACATTTGTCAAAAAATGTTATTTCGTGGTATATTTTTTTAAGGAGCTAAAAAATCGGTAAAATAATTGAACATAATTATAAATTTACCATAGTTATATAATAACATCGTCACATCGTACAAAGTCGTTGGACATTAATGATAGTTTTTACATGTAAACTAATGTTTGAACAGTTTAGTTTCTAAATGTAATAATTCTCGCACTAGAATTAAAAAATAATAATTACACCCATTTTCTTATACTGAGCTGAGTGAAACCGTAAAAATGAAAAAGTGTCAAGTATCCTACAGTATATCCTATAAATAGGTACTTTTTACATTGAGAGCGGAGGTATTGATTTTACAATGATGTGTGCTTTCATGATTTTTTTTTCATCCGAATAACGCGGGAATCAAAAAAAAATCTCGAAAGAAGATCGTGGAAAACCGCAAAATAACAGCAAAAGAACTTAAGCAAATGCGGTTTTACATAAATCTTGACCATTTTTGGCTTGGCTCCGCTCAGAATCGTTTTTCGTGATTTATCGCGGCTTTTGAGTGTAAATAAAACACCAAACTCCTGTATCAGCACTTTTAAAATAATATTGTTTGCCCATCGTTATCTCAGTATAAGAATATTATCAATATATTATTTTCAATGAAGGTGCAATAGTGGAAGGTTTTGAGTTTGAACGAACGATTTAAAATTCTATATTATAATATGACAGTCGAGTAGAGAGGTCAATCTAAAAATCCATATACAATACCTTATAATATAGACTATTATGAAATATTATAGACTTAATTGTTTTAAAAAAAAAAATTTCTCTGGTCGGTTTCAACAAAATAGAAATGTAGCTAAACTTAATACAAAAATAAATTGTCATGCATTTTTTTTTTAACATTTGGCTGTTGATATATATTTCTTAAATCTCTTAACTTATTTTTATAAAAGAAAAAAACATTTCTACAATCGGATGTCAATCACTTTTCTCTCGTTAATTTTTATGTTTTTGTCGAAAATGAAATTTGAACTTTTAACGAGTGTGGTATTTGTGTTTTTCTTTCACGCTTGGTAGAAATTATTTTATATCATATTATGCTGAGTTTTATTAAATCTACTGAGATATTTTTATGAATTATGATTGATTATACACATCGATGATTTGTTGCAGTGCTGTGATATTATGTTATAATACTTTTATGGCCATAAATATTTTAACACGCGTAACATCGTAATATTTTATATAGTTTTAAATAAAATATATTGAATGTTTTATGGTGGCTTGAAATTCAAATCCAAAACGTAAATAGTTTCATTAAGAATATAATATGTGTTCCTAAATCGTATTGAAATTAATTTTCAGACTTGCATATGTCATAATTTTATTAAATTTCGTATCACCATTACGTTAAATATTTATTTAACTATAACAATATAGGAAAAAACGAATAACTAAACTAGGCTCACGTTAAATTTTCACATAAAAAAAAATAAATATTGGTCACCCCACGCCTAGCAATCGATGTCTCCCGTTGCCCGCTACCTATAAACTCGCGGGAATGTCCCTGCCTATTCACGTGTACGATATCGTTATTAAGATGTGTAATGGGTACTAAACAATACATAAATAGTACTTTCTTATTATGTCGAATGTCGATACCTCGAATTTTTCGTAATCTCGAACTCAATTGAAATCCCCTTGAAACAATTATTACCATTACAATAAAACTCGATATCTCGAACTTTTCTCTGTTCCCCTTGAGCTTCGACATACCGAGAGCTTACTGAATATTATACGAATATTGGAACAAAATCAACAAAAAAGGTATGAGTTGCATATCATAATGTCACGGTCATAACCATATATACCTTATGGCTCCTTTGATGAAGCTCGACATGACGGCTATGCCCATCCCGCTGCCGGACACGATGAATATCTCGACGAACTCACGTTTTCGCTTGAAATACTGCGCCACCATCAGTGTGGAACAATCCCTGGTCATACCCACTCCGATTCCTGAAACAAACGTGCGAACAAATCGTTATGGATACTGTTTTACAACCACGATGCGATGGATTATTATAGTCACATTAATGTGAAATAACCAAAACATCGAATTTCAATATATGCCTATAAATATCAGGAATACTAAATATTTTGCACTTTTTCTCACTCTGTTTAAAACCAAACATTATTTTATACGTTTGATGATAAATTATTGATTCCTATATCAGATAAAATTTTTAACTGTTTAGGTTTTTAAAAACTGTTTCGTGTAAATCATCTTTTTTCAAATTATCTACTAGAATAATCTATTATTTATTAACATTCATTAATTTGTCTTCGTATTTCGTAATATTATTCTTCAGCGTACCTAACACTTTATCATGTCAAGTCGTCTTGTATATAATAATATACCTAATACTTCAAGGAACGCTGTTAATGGAAAAAAAAAATTGTTTTAGATTTTTCACTGATGAGTAAAATGTATTTTTTACTCTGTCTATGGTTATAACTTCTTACAACACAGCGCCGGCGCCGTGGATACGGAAGGCGGGAAATATAAGTGTGAGAGAAAGAGAGAATGAGTGAGGGAGAGGAGGGAAAGAGATTAAATGGATTGGCAGCGTAAAAGAAGGACGCGTACGTCATACATTGCGCGGAGGACTCACTCGGCCGTACTTTAACGTGCCGCCGAAACGTGTGCCCGATGAACACCGTCGGTTTTCGAACGTCTCGTTATTATTTACTACGTGCGTAAGTCACCCTAGGGCGCATTAAGATTTCCCGTTTGCGCCCATGCCGGCTTAATAACGACGTCTCCTAAAAGGATTTTCTGTCTCTCATCGCCGCGGCACGCGCGTATTATTACACCGTATTAGAAACACCGTCGCTGCAGACGATTCATGCGCACAGGATCCCACGCGGTGATAAAACGAACACATGTTTGAATAATATTAATGATATTGCGTAGACGCGAAAGGTCGCAGAGAACGATAAAATCCATTGCAAACGGGTACATTACGAACAATAATATCATCGTGTGATGCACGTGCGTTACCCTGACACCACAGTGTGGTCATTTTTCTTCAAAACCGATAGGTACTACAATTAAGAACAAATAGATTCGTAATCATAGATTTGAAATGCATTGCCTAAAGCTATTCCTAGAAAACCCTTTTTCTTATGCAGATGTTAACATTGTGTTTGCAACGCCAGTATATTGTACAATGTACAATTTACCTGAAAATTTTTCATTTGTTCTAGTAACCAATTCGTAATCATTTTCAACCATATGTTTAGAATTTGTAACCTAAATAGGCTACGAATCGATAACTAAACCATTGATTCAATTTTCAAGAAAAATACTCACTTTCTGGTTAGGTTAGGTTAACGGTTAACGTATTTGTACATGTTTTCGTTGTGCGCGGTTCTCTGTATAGTCGCACACAATTATTTAAAACGTGATGTTATAGAAAAAGTCGTTTGTTAAATTGTCGCCGCCAAAAAAGAAATTGTTTTTTTTAATTTTTTTAATTTTTTTACAACGTATGTGTTATTTTTAATACAAAACAAAAAAAAAACGTATTTTTTGGTCGGTTGATACATCAAAAACATTGGAAACTGCTATAAAACACTAATAAAAACCTCTTTATTCAACACACATTAGCACATTGATGACGTAAGTATATAATTTTTTACTACTATAAGAGGTACACATAAAAGCATAAAGGGGGATATAGTATTATTATTATTTAAAAAATAAAAATAAATAAACGTTTAATGTAATTGGACACTTAAAAAAATAAAAATAATCATAAAATGGATACACAGCCCTATATACTCTCTTATGATAAACTCGTACATCATGAAACCATTAAATTTATTTAAATTTACGAACGTTTTAAAACACGGGGATCCATAAAAACGGGGGCGAAAAACTCTATACACAGCATCCCTTTCGCGGCGCGGTTACGCAAGCCCAACGTAACCGTAAACGAAAAATTACGACGTCCGTAATGCAAAATATAAACCGGCCTCGGCGCGAGATTATTATAAAACGGCGCTGTTGTAAAAAGTTCAAGGGTCTACTGCAAACATATGACATTGTTGAATTGTTCTAAAACTGTGTAAAAGCGGTGTTGGCAATGATTAACCACCGGCTGTACTGTATTTGTGTAGGTGAAACTTTTACTTCCACGTGTAAGGCCATTGTTCTTTAAAGTTCAATAGCACCGTAAAAATATACGTTTACCAAAAAACGCACATTAAAACGACAATATAAATTCTCGTTAATCGGTTAGTCGAACGAAACGTAATGAAACGTGAATCTGATGAATTAAGATCGAGATTAAATAACGATATTATAATACCTACTATAATTTTTTTTACTCAAAACAATATTGTCAAAAAATTCGACCTTCAAACAAACAAAATGAGAATAACGTATCGATATAATATTATATACATTAAGGTGTTTCATTTATGTGTCTACAAAAAAGTACTCTAGTAATCTACTATCATTATATTTTTTATATATCGAAACAGAATATTTCTTAATGTATTTCGATCAATGCGGTTCTTGGAATTTTTTTACAACGATACCTTAACGATACCCTAACTCAAGTCTAAACAAATGGCGACAAACTTAAATTATTAATGTTTTCTTGATGACACATTACCCAAGTACTACTTACTGTAATATTTACAATTGTTGTAAAAATATATTTATTTTTTCCAAAAATGTTGTATTGTAATGAAATATTTCATCAAATTATGGATAAATTATATTTACAAAAAAGTTAAAATCTTTTCGTAATGATAAATGCGTAAAGACACTTAAATGGATCAACCCGTATAATATAACACCGCATAAATGGTACGGCTGGTGTGCTGTTCGAATTTAAATAAACCTGTGGGTTTGATCTACTACAGTGCACAACTATACTATGATTATTTTGAATATTAATATTAATTGAAAACCGTACGCAATTACCTAAATATGGCTATATATTATGTAATTCGAGTGTATTTGCGGTTTATTAAATGAATGGTTAATTAATACAATAAACCTCAATATAATAGTAGGTACCTAACAATTATATAGTAACGCATAATTGGTACATAATAACGACAATTTAGGCATAATATTAATTTGGTATACTTATACATTGGTTTCAAATTCATATAATAACAATTATCGAACACTATTGCTAACCGTTTTCATATCAATTCCGATATAAACTCTTAAGAATATTATCAACGGCGTTCCAGATAGAGTAACACAAAGAGTTACCGGATCGATAAACTTGTACGTTATACGGGCATAAGACTATCAGCTACGGTTGATAATATGTGCATACTGTTTTTAATATTATAATATATGAATTTTTAAATGACAACATCGTTTTTGAAATCGCATTCTAAGAATCAAGACCAAAGTTGGTTATTATTCTTTTTTTTATGTTTTAAATTATTACATGCTAAAAATACTTTAGATCATATTTCAGTGCTGTAGAATAAAATTAACATAGATCATTTTAATTAGCTTTCTCTGTCGTTTTGAGTTTGTATTCGAATTAAACGCATATTTGACTGCTATTCTTATACACGTACCTAACTGAACATAAAATTACAATTTTGGTTTTTTTTATTATTAAAAAGTATACCCTCGGTAGCAATGGCCATTGAAGATATCGAAAAAAAGTGTATAGCGAGTGACAGCTTAAAATTAAAATAAGTACATTATATTAATGGTTTATATTTTATGGTAGATACTGGATATTTTTATGTATTTGAATAGGTTGGTTTTAACTGCAGTAGGGTTAGAGGGCTGAGGATTACTTGAAAGTGATAGAGGAGAGATTTTATTCTCATTCTTGTTGGAAATTACGATATTGAGTTAGTATATGTAATTACAAAGTTTACTAAACACATCAAATAACATGCATCTATATTGGTACGGGCAATATAATAGTCGTCGAGTGTTTATAGATAATAGATAATATTATAATACCGATCAACATATTGAAAATTATGTATACCTATGTGGAAATACTGTATGGATATCGATATGCATTTAAGGGAAACTTTCCGGTTACTTAACTTTGATAATAATTGGGTAATGATGTAGGTATTGTATATTGCTTTTGTTTGATAACGAAATAATTGACTTGTATACATTATGTTGTATAGAGAACACAGAACTTTTGTTTTTTTGGCTGGATGCGATCAAAAATTTTACCATAGAACTGTACATGTTTTGCGAACAGTAGTCGCAACCGCGGTTGGCAAATGCTCAAACTTTAAACTTTTTTCGTCGTCGAAGAAGTTTTTGATAAGTCAATTAAAACACGATTTTTGTGCACGGTGTTATTATCTTTTTCGCCAGAGTTCAAAAACAATTTACCACCCTTCGGTACTTTTCGTCGGAATGTAAATGGCTAAACATAATAATTCAGGTTTAATTTCACTAGGCATATTATTATATATTTTTGTGTATAGAACTCGCGTTGTTATTAAAAAAGTACTTTTAATAATAAGTTCAAAATATTAAAATCTGTTGTGTAAAAACACATTAGTAAAAATCAGTCTTTAATATTTATTTGTTTTTCATAATAGGCTTTCTTTACTGGCCATAATACTTCCGTCTATAATATTTGTTTTATTCTCGTATAATGCAAAAAATAAATACTTTTAAAAGAAAAACAAAGAAACAATAACGGTGTTATATATTACATCGCAATAAAACGGATTTTGTTTAGAATTCGAATTGAATGTTTCAGATGCAAATAATATGTTATGCTTATTCGTATTAAGAAAAAATGCTAATTTCAAATTTGTGAGGAAAGAATAATTTTTTTTCACATGCTCTGCTATAGACGTTTCTGTGTGGAAATAATAATAATAAACAAGTTATCACAACGGTTTATATATTTCTTTTAACATACATAGCATTATTATAATATTATGGCACTATGTGCACCGCAATTCAAGTGATAGTTCAAAAAATTAACGTTCTCGATTTAAAAACATAAATTATTTATGACATTCTATTTCGAGACATTGTGTCTGATGAAAATTTGACTATTATATTATAGTATTAATTTGTCTGTCTGCGATATCATAATATATTATGCGCGCGCTCGTGCAGGATTAACGGCGTACCATAATAATATTATTATATATTATGGTAATTAATAATTTTATAGTCTCTCTAAAAATATTTTTATTTTTTCAAATTAAATACAGCGTACAAAGACATATTGTTTGTATATATAATACTAACAGTGTTTAATCATTCTGGAACTAAGTGGTTTTTTTTTTCACTTTAATATAACATTTGAACAAAATTCAACACCCGTGTGACCTAAATTCAAAGTTTTTCATTCAAACTCGGCCCGTCCCTTTAAATTACATTCAGAAGACACTTTTGTCACGAGTTATTTGTTTCGGGTGGTTCGTTTTCACTATTGAATTATATTTACATTCGTTAAACAATCTATTGTCCGCAACATTGCTGGAAGTCTGCAACCACTTGCCATTACGCGAAGCTATTAGTTTTTTCTTTTTAATAGTTTCTTATACAATAATAACGATCGCAAATTTTACAGATTTTGAGTATCTACAAAATACTTTCATTGTCCTAAAGTTTTCCTCACTGCATAATGTTATTATTAGTCGTCAACTATGACTTAATAAGTTAACAGAGTAACGCGATGCTTTGGTGTATGATATTAAACCAATAGGGTTTAATGTTATATTTATTTTTTAGTTTTTCACAGTGAAACTCACAGTTTTTTTTTTTTTAATACGTATTAGTACAGCATTTGAGCAATTGATGATTTGAGATAAACAAAATTCTAAAGACCTTCAAATAATTGTACTAGTGGCATTATGCATACCTACATGGCTTTTAAATGTAACTTTATTTTAAAACGTATATATATAATATTACTTTTATAACATTTTTCACGTTATCACTTGAGTATTTATCAAGTTATGGTAGGTCATAATTTATTTTCAAAACTCGAAATGTAGATTTATATTTAAGTATAAAGCATTTAAAGTTTAAATAAAAAAAATGTAAATTTAAATGGAATTACTTTATTGTACACCTGAACTCGAAAGTCTTTTAAAAAGATCTTAATCGCAAAGTAATTCTGGTTAAGATTTATTATTTGAATTATTTTTTATTTTTAAACACTACTAGCATTATTGCACATTCATTGTTATAACCCACGTAAATAATAACTTATCATATACTATTACTAAATACTTATTAGCATAACTATTTAAATATTATTTTTCTTTTATTTTAATTGCTCATATACTATCAGTACTTGGATTTGGCGTGAATTATAAATAGACAATTTACAAAATACGAACCGCAGCTACGAGCTTAATTGTGCGAGGACCTGTGAAATTAAACCACGTAAAACCCATTTATTTTTTATAAATTGAAACGTTATATTTGTATAAAGTTTACAGAATTAAATTTTGTACACCTAAATGATACTATATATATATATATATATATAGTAATTGAAATACAGTAGCTGATAATATCTATATATCATTATTTAAATTCAGCAATATATTATTTCTTCAGTGGATAATTTTTTTGGTTTCATCCAAAAGTCTTGGATGTCATTGCCCTCATACAAAATATATTATGTAAATGAAATCTTAAACAGTTTATTCTATGTATTGTATTTCACAAAAAAAAAACAAAACGTTTAAGTGCTTTGTGTATATTGTTGAATTGTACGTAATTTGATATCTACGTTGTTATGTAGTACAGAAATATTTCAACTGTACTCTGATTTCAAAGATTAAATATATTTAATTAAATAAATTACAATAGTACCTTTTATTAATTTTAATAATGAATAAACCATTTAAAAATATTCTGAGACGTCCGGTTTAGAGCTCAAGTGGGGTTTTTAAAAATAATCAAAGCAGGCGAAGATTTTATTAGGACCGGGTCGCGCGGGTAAAAGAAAACAAGTCAATTTTACAATATATTGATTATTTTACTATCTAGTAAAAACAAAATATCCATACATAATTTTCATTATCAAAATATTTTAAATTTTGTATGTATTTATCTCAAATGATTTATAAAATATGAAAAAGCCACTAACAGTCCACTTACGAAACGTTTCTTTCCTGAAAAATAGTGATTTTGACTTATTCTTTTTACCTTTGTACCGTTCGATTTTTCTCAATTTATTTTTCTAATGAACATATTTGTTTTGGGAAATATCATTTCACATGTATAGTTGTCTTTTAAATCTATACATAATCCTTCATGTATCGTACGTAATTCAGTGAGTTTTAAAACAAAACAAAATATTATAATCCGGTCAACACAGGCAAGGTATTTTAAATTTTAACAGATATATATATATATATGGTTTATCATAGAATTCGTTGTCGTCGAGCAACAAAAAAAACATGTCTAATAGTTTTGTTATAGCTTAAGACATTGCTTTATAAATCGATCACGTGAACGAAATAATATTATCTATATAACTTTACGTCTATAGTCTGAAAATCGTAATGTAGTTACACGATTCGAAAATACAACAACAACAATGACGAGTAACTTTAAAAATTAATCTTTATTCACTCAATGTTTTGAGTACGATTTCTATGTGCAATTTATTTTTATTCCTTCAGTTAATGTGCTGTAGTTTGATTCTAAGTGTCACAAGTTCTTTAAGTTTACCGGTAAAATCTTTGGCTCGACAATTATTATATAAAAAGCACTTGACATATAACTCGAATGGGAATTACTTTTAAATTATAGTTATATTTCTGATGTTTTAAGTAAAAAACCGGAATTTAATTCATCTGAGTCACCACAACAACAGTGTATACTCAAAAAACTTGTTTTTATGCTCGTAGTTTCCCGGCACTTTTGAATCGGTTTTATTTTTTTAGCTGAAAAGTTTAAAAATATCTGATCCGGACAATTTAATAATAACCCAAAAAAATTGGGCTGTCACTGGGTTTTGAGATGAAAAATAACCGGAGTCATTGAAGTCATTAAAAACGTACAGAGTTAAGTTTGACAGAAAGTTTGTCACTAACTCGTATAATATAATAACACTGCATCCTAAGTACCTATAATAAATATGGGGTAATCCATTTAACTGAGTACTAAAATTTCTTACTTAAACTATTGTGACTATTAAAAATGTTTTTTATATTAAGAATGTTAGTATGATAGTAGCTCTTTCGAAAAAAAAATATTATTTCAGAACATTGATCATAGTGGTCATGCCTACTATTAGTATGCTTAAAAAAATAATTAAAAAATAATTTGTTCCATATTTCTGATAGTAGTGTGTAATTTAATTCTGGGCTCAACAGTACCACAACTATCGGTACTACCCTTCCGCTAGTTCCACACATCCTACTACCTGATCTTTCAGGTAACCTTCATATTTTTACTCTTTCTACCAGTTATTACCAGCCCTCTATCAAAATCTTTACACCACCTACACCCGACTACTACCTCTCCAACACGTGTCGGAAATTATCTCTCACTTGTTATGATTATCTGTTATTACTCAGTTATCGACTGATTTAATCAGATAATGCGTTGAGTATTATAATCTAGCAGTGTATCACATATATGGTGAATTTTTAAATTTTTGATAGCTTACACTATTTCAAGATCGTTAATAACATATTTTAATTTTGAATTATTTAAAAATGTTTAGTTGTGTCGTTTGTGCTAAAACTTTCATGTTTAAAGCTAATCTCATAAGACATTTGTTGATTCGCGATAATATAAAAATATAGGTGCAACGAGTATCATTCCGTGTTCTCTAGAATGGATTCTCTTGACCGACACGCCAAATCGCATAAAAAAATCCATATACCAATTAACAATACTTCAGTATTTATAAGTGAAAATATCACTAATATATTTTTACCCGATGTGGAATCTACAGAAACAGTAAATAAAACCGTTGCAACAGATATTGAACACAAGCTGACAAATAAATGGTTTTATAATGATTACGATAATTTACTTTATTTTACAGCTGAATGGTCTGAGAGTGCAAATGTCTATATAAAAATATATAAAAACCGAGTAGGCAATCATTTTAGATTAATATTTATGATAACGTAAGTTAAAATTAAACATAATATTATATAGGCGTCTATAATTGATGTATACACGTAAAGCTAAAAGACTTGTTTGAAAATTATGAAGGGTTTATGAAAGTAGACACGTGTTTTAATAATACCATAAAGTGGTATGTAAAAAAAAATATTATTTTTAATTAAATCATATTTTTAATCTTTATTAAATTAGAACTACTAAACATTTTGAAATCGGCAACTCTACCTAATTAACTAAACATAAAAGTCGAAGACACATGTAGACAATTCTTTGCAAAATAAACCGTTATAGTGTGATGACGAAGGAGTGGATCACTGCGGTGGGTAATTTCATCCACATGTGGATGAGTGGATTTCATTAGTTCTAGAAGTCCCCTTTTTGTTCTACTAATTCCTCTTATAAACAACTAGCTGTCCCGCCGGCGTTGGCCGAGCCAAAGATTAAGTTAAGATTAATCTCAAGAGATTTACTTTCAATTGCCGGATCGCGGACAATATGCAAGCAATATTATAAGGACTCGGTGAGGTGTGTAAGTAAATGAAATTGGAATTAGGTACATGGAAAACATATCAACAGTGGACTGTGCCAAATATTTGTTTTATTTTTATAAATTTATTTGTAAAAAAATGTATAATCCATATTTCTACTAATCATAATAGTAAAAAAATATGTAAACAATGGCAACCCTATAAGTAACCAGAGATTATACATAAATCTCATCGTAAAAAGCACTTTTAGTTTTTCCACAATTTTTCAATTTTTTAAGCAAATTTTCCGTTTTTTCTTTCCATAAAAACCTTATGCGTACTACTACAAACATTTAAAAAAAATTAGCCCAATCGGTACATTCGTTTTCAAGTTATGCGCATCACAAGGAACACCATTTCGTATTTATATATATAAATAGATAGCGCCACTAGTAAGATATATTAGCGGTTAGGATAATATACAAACTTTCATAAACATAGTTTTAATTTCGCAAACAAAAGCAACCTTATGTTTTTCTCCATATTCCGTCTATCTCTGTACTAAAATTCATCAAAACTTGTTTAGCGGTTTAGGCGTGAAATACTGAAAACGTAACAGACAGATTTTCTTTCACATTTATAATATATATGAGTATACATTATAGATTTAGATTAACTAAATCTGAAAAAAAAAATGTTATATTCTGGGTTTGAATCGAACTGGACATATTATTATACGCGTGTTACGTCTTAAGTAAATCGCCACGTTTGACCCTCACAACCACCGATATTATTAGACTATATTGGCATTTAATTTAGACGTCGATTTACATATTATCAATAGCGAAGCGTCATAGAAAACAATGAGACAACAGCGTCCACCCACTTAAATGTGGACTAATAGTTTAATTTTATCGTATTTCAATAAAATATATTTTTTTTAATTTAAACGTAATAGTATATATTTATTTTATACATTTTTCGATATCTTTTTTTTTTGTTTTGTTATAACATACATTACTCCGAATAGGGTCTGAATGGGTCCAGAACTCTCAATTTCATACTACTTTAGATGATTATAATAAACAGCAAGATTTTTAGAAAATTCCAATTCCAACTTAAGAAAAGCTTATTTGATTTTAAATAGTCATTTAAATGCATTGAAATATTAAAACGCCAGACAGGCACGGATCTAAAAATTTGAAATGGATGGGTTTACATTTTCTTCAAAAAAAAAAAAAAAAAAATACAATTAAAATTTTAGTGCATAATATATTATAGATAATATTTGAAAACAATAGATAAATATTAACAATTTTATTTATATTTTAATTTGATGAAATATATATATAAATGTTATATTTATTAATGAATACATAATATATAACATGTCCCAACTGGGGAGAGAGTTTAATCCTCTAGACCTTATAGGTATATCGTCTTTCCGTAGTACACCCAGTTAATTATTTTTAAAAAAATTGTCTGGTTCCTGTTTTTGTAAACAGTACAATATCACGCACGACACGAAACGGTATAATAACATAATATATCACGCGTGCTATGAGTTTAAAATGTACGTTATTGTGTGATTTTTTTGCAAAAAACATCAAAATGATAAATGCATGCGTTTTGCAATATTTTTTAACCATGAACAGTGAGGAGTTCTGAAAAAAGGGAAGCCATAGAACGTAGGTATTTATTTTTCTACACGCGTAGAGTATAGACTAATTTAAATTAAAGTGTGGCGGCAGAAAAATAAATAACGCTGTTATAAAGTCGTTTAGACGAATAATATTATGATACGATCAAATTACGATTATTGATAACATTTGATATATAATACAAAATATTTTATATATTATTGTCGTGGCATAGCCTCTTCGTTTTAATATTCATGAGTCGTCGTAGTGCGCATAATAATATATTCGAAAATAATAATAGGTAACGTGACTTTTACAGAGTGTACAAAGCAGAGATGGAAAAAAAATAAAAATTTCGATGTTATGTTTTATTACATTTTGTAAAAGAACCATGCAAAAAAAAATTACGTTATTTTACAGTCACCGTATAAAAAAAACATAGATGCCTGTGAGGAATTGATGTAACCCGTTGCGCATTTTTTAATCTAAAACATCACAATATGGTTGTACGATAATCGAAAAATTTTTCTTTCCAATTACAGGATACATTTTGAAAAAATGTTCATTATCCTTTTTGAAGTTGTTTTCAAATGCATATCTCTACATAATTATATATATATAGTAATATTTTAACCTTTAGTGACGCGTGAGGTAATTTTTAGTACAATTTTATTAATTACTAAATTCTTATAATATTAGAAACTATAAAACAATTTGTTTTTATATATTTTAGTATACATAAGTATATTAACAATTGTTACACACAATAATTAAATAATTTTAATTTTTTTATGTTGTACAAATAAAACATTATATTTTGAAATTTTTGTAATTATACAATAATTAGTAAAATATAGCATTGCTCAATGGAGTGTGGACAATTCAAAAAACAATTTATAGCATATTAAATATAGACTGAGGTAAATAATTACCAAATGCACGTCACCAAAGGTTGGTTGGTACATGGGTCTACAATTCTAAAATAATAATAATAAAATGTATTTTGTCCATATGAATATGCATATATAGAAGGTATATATAATAGTAAATGGCAAATAATTCTTGTTTTTAATAATGTATTATTATAATAAGTGCTTAGTTTTAGTAATTTGTTTTTAGCAATACGTATTAAAATAATAATATCTATTAAAGTATACTTAATAGGTAGTCAATGACAAATAATAATTAAGTATTTTAAACTTTTATAGTTTTTCCAACTAATTTACAACACAATTGTTGTCCCGCTTCCAATTAGTTAATAAATCATTGATATTAATTAATAAATAATGATTTCAACATTATGAGGGAGGGGAGACTTCACTCAAGTCCTTTCATTGTATTCAAATTTGTTTTTAGTTACAAATTATATTGGGAAGGTAAATGTCGAATTTACTCGTTTGTCAGTCGGTGTGGCAATCGTATCGTGTTTTTTACGGATAAAAATATAAAAGTGGGCAATCGTGCGGCACTATATGAAGACGAAGAACGATTACCGAATTCGGAAGATTTCGTGTGACATAAAAATGTAGGTTGACGGCGACAAAAACGAGCTGTATATTATAGATGCATTAACGGTTGTAAACGTTCGCGGTCAGATAAAGAGAAATTGACAAAGTACCTACCTCTAATACAGACAAACAGAATATCATGCTCACATTATGACCTACGGCGTGTACCTATTGTTGTGCAGCGCGCGTGTAGTATACATTTCCATTAATATATTATTACGATCGTTGTTATTATTATAATATACAATGCGAGACACACAATTGTTATTCAAACACATTTGCCCAGACCACGACGACGTCTGTAAGGATGGTGCTTAAAACAAAAATTAAAAAAAAAAAAAACGAAATACATTAGCAGTCCGATCTTCTCTTCTTCTTATATACAGAGCGATTCACCAAGCATTCACATTGCACACCCTATTTTTTTTTTATTTAACAATATATTTATTTGAATTCTGATTTTTGAAATTTTTAAATAATATACTTTAGGTCCATATTTTAAGTACTTATATTTTTTATACGTATCATTTAAGAGCAGTGACCCCTGTGGTGATACAGATATAATATTTTATTCAAATAAGAACCAATCTTTGTAGACAATGAACCATTTATCAAATGATTTTTTTTGAAAATCAAAAATCTAGCGAGTAGTTTTTAGATTAGGTATTAAAATGTATATACATACTATGGTGATAGTTCATTTTAAAAATGGTTTTACGAATTTATAAACTGATTGTATGATTGTAATATATTTTAATCTAGTGGGTACTTATTATTCTTGGATAGCTTTTACCAATTATAAAATTATAAGAGATTAATATTAATTTCAATTACTAAAATATATTTTCAAATCAACCCATAAATAATTCTTAACCTATTATCAGTAGATACGCAAGCTTAAAAACTCAAAAACTACTCATTTGAATTTCTATTTAGATGCATCAAAATATTTGAAAAATTCACCTCCTTAACAATTTGCAAGAAAATAACGATCTCGTTTGGAAAAAAATTAGTTGTTACTGATATTATGACATATTTGGTTGCCTCGTGACATTCCTTGATCGATAAAAAAAAATCTAAGTATTTGAAAATACGGCCATTATTATAAGTATACTCAAAACTTAAAAAAAAAAAAAAATACAAAAGTTTAATAAATTCATCACATTCCGAAAAAGAAATAAGGTAGGCATGAGCATGCTGGTTGAAGCACCGTATTGGACTGCATATTCACGTGCGTCAAATGAAAACAGTGACGCTTACCTGTATCGGCGTGGCGTGTAACACGTGAGAATAATATAGCTATGATAGTAAATAATATTTCGTCATCGATTGTGTTCGGATAGCTGCTGTAAAAATAATAATATTACACATCACTTTCGCCCCCCCCCCACACACACACACACACAACTTTTGAGCGACTTTTGGCGTTTAACCATTAATGCGTGTTGATATTGTTGCAGCACGCGTGCACACGCGATATTGTATAATAGTAATAATAATATGTTTCGTCGCCGGTGACGTTTTATCGCGGTCGAGTGCGCGTGTTCTGGAAAAAAAATAAATATATAAAACTAACAGCATCGTGTCGTAATGATAATATCATAGGGTGCGCAATTGAATTTTGGTCACGTCTCTACGACGCCATCGCAGAGCGTAGCAGTCCTCGTACGCCTGTCGCGTGACGAAACGGGCAAATTTTGATACTCGGATTGTTTTCCATTTTTTTTTTCTTTCCATTCAATGTCCACTGCTGTGGTCGGTTATGATAATGACGACAGTAAATTATTACGATAAACCGGTGTGGCAAACGTTCTACTTAAACAGGGATCCTTTCCCTTGTCTTGCATATTTTTTACGACAAAGGAATCCTTGATCCTGTCGTCGTTCTATAAAAAATAAATATTTTATGTTGGTAATACAACCCGTATTATTTTTATATTTTATGATAATATCGTCAACTCACAATTGTACGAAATCTACTTTTACGTTTAAAAATATTTCATTCGAAGTTAAATCAAATGTTTTAATGTTTAGCGCGGAATGTCTAATCACGTGATTGATGGCTTATTGCAATATGACAAGACAAGTATGGTGTAATATACAAATAACAAAAACGAGAAATGGGGTAAACTCTCCCAATTGTATTGTAAACTCACCCGTGTCAACATTATGTTTACCTGAAGGAAATAATAATATTTAAACTCTCCCGAGTCGTTTTTTTTTAATTCATATTTTTGAAATACTCGTCTATCTCTATTTATATTCAATAATGTCATAAAATATTTTTAAACCGCAGCATACATAGAAATTCAAAGTTACGATAAACGAAATAAAATAAGTAAGAAAAACTTTAATTCCAAAAAAAAAAAAATATATAATGCAAAAAATGATTGGCTATATACAGATTAAAAAGTAGACAACTTAAGTTTTCTAATATCTGTATATTCATATTATTATAAACATTAAATATTATAATATATAAACGAAGTTATTACAGACTCGGAAGAGTTTACATGTATCCTTCGGGTAGTACTGAAGTAAACCTGGGAGAGTTTACAAGTCATTAAAATTGGAAAGTTAACAATCGCCCGAAAAATAATAATAATGAACATAGAATTTAGTTATTTCTTAGAAGCATAAATTTATTTATCGAATGGCGTGCTACCCTCTCAAGACCTCTGGACATTAATTTATTTAGGGTCTAAATAAAGCTGTTCTTTTATGAATATATTATCTAATAAACGCACATTAGATGAATGCAAAAACGTAATAGACTGCAGCCGCACGTTTTCGACATAATAATTATATATCAATATTGATTTTAAGGACGACGCTTTTTGAGTTGGATCTGATAAGTTGGGGGAGGGGGGGGCGAGTCCTCTCGCTCACTCCTCCCCCTTCACCATCCATAAACCCCAGAGATTGACTTAGGCATAGTCCAAAAGATCCCAAGCATACCGCCAAACTCTTGTTTATGTCTTAATGGCTAACACACCCGCCTGAAGCCCGTCACATCCGGCTCTCTGCAATTTTCCGATTTCTCAAAACCGTCTTCAAAACGAATTGTCGGTCTCTCGCACCCGTTTGTTCGCATGATATGCATATTACAGCAATGCACGCGAATATTATATTTACGAATAATACGTATTATTTGTAAATATAATAATATCGTTATTGTTATTATACACGTATAATGTGTTCGCTTACCGATGACGGTGCCGTAGCTGAAGAATAACTGGTGGAACTGCGTGGCGAAACTGGTGAAGAGACATCCCAGCGCGGTGATCAGGCCGCCCATGACGGCCGTCAGTCTTGTGGATTTCCGTCGGCAAAACGCTATCGTCACCGGCGACAGCAACAGCGCCACTCCCGTGGACATTGCTCCCAGCCATCCTGCGCACACAAACACACACGTTAACTTGCGCGTATTATACGAACACCTTGTTATTATAACCACCGAGACATTTACATATTTTTAAATATATTATTATTAATATCGGTACGCGCGTAGGCAGGCAGATACGACATAATGCTATACGGGGTGGTTCATTTGACTGTTGCTAATCACACTCAGTTTCCAATTAAATGTTTGTATTTTCGAACAAAACGTTTCTATAATACGTTTTTTTTTTTTTTTTTTTTTTTTTTTTATTACAATAATTTGAAAAGTTCGGAACACTGCGTTTTTGTGGAAAAATATTATTTTTTTCTTCTATTTTTTGATCATACCTAGTGGTTTTCTTTTTCAAATACGACCTACCTAGATTTTTAATTTCATAATCGGAAGCAAAATATTGTTTCAGACAATGCAATCTATGTATGAAACATACACAATATTGATTGATTAATAGTCGGCGTGTGTTGTTTGTAAATGTTTAGAATTCGGGTTGGAGAACAACATATAAATGTTCATGGAAAATAAAAACGCGTCATCCGGTATCAAAGGCAAGTATGTGGGTGGACAGACTAGGTAGGTAAGTGCATAATAAAATGTGCGTACGTCCGGTCAACGCCGATAATCCCGTCTGAAGGATTTATCCGGGAGGACAATTACACGCATTACGATCCGTTGGCTTATGATTAGAGACCGGATTTATATACAAATGCATATATGTATTGGAATAAGCTTTTTGAAATCTGATGAAAATTGTCCCTGATTTAGATCACTCTTATTAAAATAACACCAATTTTATTTTGCATATTTCAACGTTTTTACCTATTAAATACATATTGAATGCATATTTGTAATTTTAAAGTGCATATTATTATTTATAACACATATATTCGTTTATCGTCGTATTTTCCCGTTCACAGACACATAATATCGATAAAATTGATACCGGTCGTTATTTCCAAAGAAAAGATTACATACTTCATATAGTCAGATGCAACATATATAATATATATATATAGATAAATTCGTTGCTCATAAAATAGAATTCAAGTGTTCGATGTCAGTCTGTGTCTTGCGTTTGATGTTTAAAATTGTGCCCGAGTGCGTCTAGTGATTTTTGATATAATTTTAATTAGTAACTTTAAAATGCCTAAAGTAAAAACTCCAATTAGGAGTCGTTTACAGACATACGTAAACGATCATAAAGATATTTTTAAAACCGATGGTTCAATTTTGTATTGCAATATTTGTGAAATTCCAGTTAACGCGACTACAAAATTTTTGGTAGACCAACATTTATCACGTGATAAACACAAGAACAATTTAAAACTCAAAGAAACACATTTAATAAATAAAAAACAAACTTTTATTTCTAATGTGAACGTGGATAACTTTAATGAAGATATTTGCCAAGCTTTTATTTCTGCAAATATTCCTTTATTTAAATTACAAAATCCATCTCTTAGCGCTTTCCTAGAAAAATATACTAAACGACATATACCAGATGAGTCGACCTTACGAAAAAATTATGTGAAAAAATGCTACTTTAAAACTATGAACAAAATAAGAAGTTCAATTGGAGATCATAATGCCTGGATTTCAATCGACGAAACTACCGATTGTGGGGGACGATATGTAGCGAATGTAATTGTCGGTACATTAGAAATAGATCGACCAAGTAAAACATTTTTACTTCATTCTGAAGCTTTGGAAAAAGCAATCCATAGCACAGTTGCTCAACTTTTCGATCGGGCGCTATCAATTTTATGACCTACTGGTATTCGTCACGATAAGGTATTGCTATTTTTAATTGACGCCGCACCCTATATGATTAAATCAGGTAAATCTATTAAATCATTTTATCCAAAAGTCGTTCATACTACATGTGTAGCACATGGATTACACAGGGTTGCCGAAGAAATAAGAAATCAATTCCCTCAAGTTGATGAACTCATTTCTAACGTCAAAAAAGTTTTTTTAAAAGCTCCATCGCGTACGATAATTTTCCAGAATATGGCCCCTAATCTCGCACTTCCACCACAACCTATATTAACGCGTTGGGGTACATGGCTAAACGCCGCTTTTTATTATTGTGACAACTTGGAAATTATTAAAGAAATAATTTTTTAATTGAACAGTGAAGACTCTATTTCAATTAAAAAATCGCAAGATTTGATAAAAAATCCTAATTTGAAAGCTAATTTAATTTACATTAAATCAAATTTTGAAATAATTCCGAGCACGATAAAAATGTTAGAATTAAAAGATTACTTGTTATCAGAAGCCATGATCAAAATTAAAAACGCAAAAACGCGTTAATACTTTATAGATTGAAGATACAGAATGTTGAATGGCGACGAAAACGAATAAATACTTTAAAAGTTTTTTTATACTTTTTTAATACCATATTAATTAACGAATAATGTTTGCAGAATTTTACATAATACATTTACATATTTTTACATAGTTCTAAACAAAATTTTAAGTGCATATTTAAGTATATATATATATAAAAATAAATACATATTTTATAACATATTACAGCATTATTAGAAGCATATTTTGAGGATTTTTTGTGCATATAAATCCGGTCCCTACTTATGATATATTATATTAAAATAATTATACGCGTATATTATCCTCGGAGATTAACCCGCGCCGTTTTATTGATCCGGAAATCGTTATAGTCATAGACCTTACGTCTTATTGTATCGTTGTGTTCGGGGTGATATAATTACAATATATTATTATAAATTGTCCGAGATAGGATTTCTTTTCTTCACAGCAAAGTTTTCCGTAGCTGGGAGGAGGGCGAGCAGTATTGCAAGAGGTTTTTATCAATAATAGAAGACTGCACGATTAGTATATTAGTATTATATTCAGTATGCTTGAATTCGAAAGACGTGTTGACGGTAATAAATGTCGAACTAAGCTTGCTGACTGGTGTGTGTCATTTTAATTTTATATATATAATATAATAAATTTGAATGGAGTCGAGAAGCATCGATTGTGTATAATATATTTTATGTCGGTAAATTATATAAATGGCGTGTTACAAAATATATTACACCTTGAAGGCTTGAACTAGATATATGGGTATACTACGATAATTTAGACACTAAAACAGTAAATACGATCGACGAAGATCCATCTAAGACGAGTAGACGGTAATAGTATATGTATGTAAATGTATAGTAATACATAGTTGATGAATGTGTGTAGAAGAGACTGAAAGTGAGATGGAGACGTCTTCAGCTGCAATCGTCGAAAATAATATTCAATAAACCGTCGAGGCGCCAACCATGATTTTTATACTGGTATTCCATATTATATTACATACTTAGCATTAATTACTTATCATTATTTTTCTTACTTATTATATATGGCCGTGTATGTTTAATATAATTATGTTTGTTGTCGTAAACAGTAGCGCTACAATATTAATATGATCATAAAAATACTAAACCTGCTCGTAGTGCATTTTCGACTTTTGGTAATATTAAGTAATATCAGTGTAAAATTACAATGAATCTTCGCTACGAGTGGAGATGTCGAACGGCGAATTTATAAAGTAGATGACGGCAAGTAAAATCATTGATTTCAATAATCATACGAACAAAAAATGTGATAAAATTAGATGGTTAGGTACTTAAGACTCAAAGATTATAACTGTTGTAACCTAATGAAATTGTTTCAAATTTAAAAAACCAAATTGAAATTCTCAAAGGCTTTTAAAATCTAGTTTTTGTCAAAGCTCAATATGCCCTATTTCTTTTCTTTATTTTGCAATTCTCAAAGTAACGTCTCTATATAAGTAGTATCGTGTATACTTATACACACTTTACCTACCACCTGTGTTCGGGACTTTAGAAGCACTTAAACTAATCGACAAAAACCCCAAAACTGTTGTAGAACACAAACTATAAAGTGCGTTAAATACAAACTGTCGTGTACCAATATATTAAATTGATAATTTGAATAATAGTACCTTATACTTATAATTAGTATGTTTTTTTTTTGTACCATGGTATTTATTAGAGTCAAAAATAATATAATTTCGATTTTAGAGATTAACTCAGTATAATTACTTATAATTATTATTATACAGGTACTTTTGTATTAAAATCGTAATTTGATACCATTTGAACACGATATATTATGTACCATGTACAATATATACAAGATATTGTAATTTATTATTGAACTCGCTGTTTAAAGAATAACATTAACATCCGAGACGTAAACCTAACCACAGTTTACTACCGTTACATAATATTATATTATACAATTATACTCAATAAATATTATATTATGTAGCCATGAAGGTATCTTTGTAAATATTTTATAATGGTTTTTTTTTATTTATTAATGAAGCGGATCGATACTAATTATATATATTGTAAAAATAAATTAACTTTTAATCACGACCAGCTTATTATAATAATATATAATAAAATTGGATTACAATTTAATGTACTATGTAATGGTCGTTTAATGCACGAACATTAAACCTCAAATTATACATTTTAATTTGCTCTAATACGCTCATAATAAACGTAGGTTTATCGCGGGAATTCGAACAAATCGACTTATAAGACGCACAATAGTGGGCGTAATAATATACTATGGTTTCACACGTCATATTAATATATTATACCTACGTTACAAAAATACGAAATGTGTATACCTAAATAACCGTTCTATAATAATATTATGTCAATAGCTTGAAATCCGAATAATATACCTTAAGACTCTCGAATGTTATTATCATTTTTTATATTTACGTCTGGTAATTATTATACTTATAAAAAACCGAGAATCGTGATGTCATCAAGTTTGAGATGGGTACAATAATTTTATATAGACATTAATAAATTGTCAAAAATGGAATGGGTTTTGTTTGAAATTCGAACGGTATATGGCGAGAAAAAGAAAAAAATACTTTGTTTTGGTTTTGTCCATTTCTATTACTATGGCGCCCATATTATATACGTAAAATATTACTGACTTAAGCCCAAAAACAAACTGCTCACTGGTACACAAATAATTATTATGACTAGAATAATAATATGACGGTCACCGTTTAATATTAACGTTTAGCCAAAACCTCTCGTTGACCCAACATTTATTGTGAGCGAGATTTCATCTAAAATCCACAATGTTAATCTCCATTAGGAATGACCCATTTATATGCTGATAAACTGCAAAGGTCTGACCGTTTTTCGTCAAGCATAAATACATAGTCTAAAATAGTGTTAGCTTTAAGTATTTTACATTTATTATTCGTATAATTTTTCATTCTATAGTTACAAACATACTGTAACAAAAACCTTTTAACGGAGAATTTTAAGTACAGAGATATTATTATTATTACACAACTATAAGCTGCAAAGATAGGAAAAGGACAGGTTTTACAATGAGGATATTTTGTATTCAGGATTTTGTGAGCAAAAAAAAAAACAAACTTGAAATTAGATTTTAAAACCATTGTGAAATAGGTAAGCAATAAATTAAATTCTAAAGAAAGATAGTAATGTTATTTGCACTTTTGCTAAAATAACTATAATCTGTACACTTATAATAATGCGGATAATTGGATTTTTATTTAAAATTTTTAAGATTAATTTTTTTAGGACGTTGTTAAACTTACCGAGTGTAAAAACAATAATCACGGTTTGACTTGACACATTGTGACTAAAATTACTTCGAAAACATTACTACCTGTCTATGATGATTAGTATAGTAACATTATACGAAACAATGGTAATAATATGATTGTACTTAAAAATGTATCCACTCGCCAAGCGTAACGTGGAATGCGCAAACGGAGATGAGAAACAACCCGATGAACGAATAAAAATAAATGTTTTATGGGTGTGCCAATTGTATCGCATCTATGTATATATACATAATACGAGCTCATTGTGCCCACAACGTTTTAACCGATATAAACCTGTATTCGGTAGTTAGTTTCCTTTTTTTAATGGACATACATTATCCCGTTCGTTCCGCGCAAAGAGTAAACGACAACGTTTAAGTAAATAAACCATAAATTCCGAGACGTTATCGAGCCAACCGGGAAAGGCCCGCTGCAGAAGAAAAATCGCGCACCGTTAACAATAAAATGGGTATTTTACGGGATGAACAATAAACACAATGTCAATGCACTTTCGTGTGCATCGAAAGCAATAAAGAAGACGCATCGTTTCCTAAATTACCGAAAAAACACATTCATATATACACGACGAAAAATCATATATAAAACAAGAGGTTTTTCTAGGTTTATATCGCGTGTATGAGGTTTTATCGTTTTCTCTTTTCGACATTATATAAAACAGATGACAAACTATGTTTTCCGCAAAAATCGTGTTCTTAGCTACATTGTGCGCTTATTTATTTATGTTATTATCACGACGAAAATAATATTAACATTGTAAATTATAGGTAATAATGTGGCCATCATAATATACACGCAATACTATTATTATCATTTGGTCTTCTAATATCTAACCTTGTTAATATTCTACTTAATGGAAGTTTTATATTTTGTTTGTATGCATTATAAGAAAGAAAAGCCAAGCTATCAAATATCATGTTTATAATAATTACAAAAGAAATAATGAAAAATTAATTTAAATTTTAAACATTTGACAAATTAATATATATATAACAGATATACAGGTATGTTTTTAATAATTTATATCTTTAAAAATGACATAATTTTGGTATAATAAATGTATCAAATACAAACAAATAAACATATTATTATGAAATTATGAATTACGATTGATATAGGCAACTCGTATAATATTAATGAGTTAGAAATAGTAAAACTATGATTTTTCAAATTGTTTCGATTTGGTATCGTGTGAAAATGTAGTGATTTATTTATTTTGGGTATAGATTAACAAAATATATTTATATTATTCCAAAATAATTTATTATGCATAATTATTGTTGATTTTAGTCGTAAACATACTTGAAAAATAATTCTAACATAAGGACGTAATATAATTTTTTTTAATTAAATTTATAAATTTATTTCATAAAATCATATATAGGTATTATTATACAACTTTGATAGTTGCAAACATTAATCGTAAAATAATAATTTTGTACGATCATTCGCATTCTATGATAGAATATTCGAATTATAGGCGGAATATGATTATAGCAGATAAACAATTAAAGGCTTTCAAAATAATATTTTAAATGTGATAAATCTATGCACGCAATTTGATTACTGCAGTACCGTTGACGAACGATGACCGGAGGTCGT
Source organism: Pentalonia nigronervosa (assembly GCA_014851325.1). Lineage (NCBI taxonomy): Eukaryota > Metazoa > Arthropoda > Insecta > Hemiptera > Aphididae > Pentalonia > Pentalonia nigronervosa. The sequence continues at coordinate 93,064 of JACXSJ010001396.1, forward strand.
CATAACCACCATAACCATAAAAAAAAAACATAATAAATTATTTCGACGTTCGAATGAGAGGCGAAATCGTTTATGGTTCGAATTTTCAGCCAATACAATTAAATTAAAAAGTTATAGCAACGTTCTGTTTGGGTGTAAATACATATCCATGTTTTGAAAAATAACAATAGAATATTACGCCCATTATCCAATGCATACACTTTATTTTTATTTGTATAGTATAGGTACCCGACGCTAGTAATTATAATTTTAATTATTACAATGGGT